>CAIGRP010027800.1:0-20187 GCA_903798385.1 Fraxinus cuspidata | reverse complement strand
GGGGGGGGGGGGGGTGTGGAGGCCCCTAAAAGTTATTGCATTAAATTTGAGAATTCTCATAATTGAAATCAAGAAAACTTCTAAGTGCACCCATGACTGCTCAAGTGTCAATGCCACGATGTTGTTACCGTTCACATAATGTACCTAAAGGATAAAGATTATGTAATAATAACAATAAAATAAGTCATGTTTCCAATAAAGTTTGGACTTGAGTACATGAATCATGATCAATCATTTTGTTTTTAGTTCGTTCTTAGATCTATTTGGAAATTTGAAACAATTAAATCTCAGCAAATTGCATGTACCTTGTTAGTTTTAATCTACCGCTCTTTTTCTTTACAACAATCCCACCAAGATGCATCTCACTCTTATATTTTTGTAGATCTATGCAAAACATGCACAACCTGTATAGATATGTGCACCAAACACGATAGAGAGTGCTAATACTTCGCTTTCCAAAAATCAATATTGGCTAGGTTACCAGAAAAGGGAAAGTTCATAAGGTAAAAGTCAATGATAAATGGTTTTGTACATGAGTAGATTCATAAAGTGCTTTTTCTACCGGTCTTGCTAGGGGTAAAAAGTAATTTCAATTATTTATAAGAGTATCTTCAATCATGGTGTAAAATATATTTAAATTGTGAATTAGATCTTTAAAGTAGTCAAAAACTTCTTCAATGGAGAGATGAAAAGAAAATGCAAATTGCATTTTCCAGCAGATTTTTTTTTCTTGTACATCCACAAAAGGTAAAAAGTAAATTTATATCTTTCTATTGCTAATATGAATTTTGATCCACTGGGAATGGAAAGTGGTTATAGAGATACCAATCTATATCACGATTGAAAATGCTCTAATCGACCTATATCTTGGTGGTTACTATTTTGGAAAGTAGTACAGAATGACAAGGAACTCTCGAAGTGTTGAGGATGAATTTTGAGAACATTCTTTAACATAATTCTCTCTCAAAAGGGATGGAAGTTGTTGATGCTAAATTTTTTAGTACATTTTTTTACATAATTCTTTCTCAAAAGGGATAGTGTCTTATTCATCCAATTGCTGAATTGTAGGGAATCAACTCGAAATTCCCAACCTATGATAAACACTGAATAGAGAAAAAAAACACGCTAAAAAAAAAATAAAATCACACGCACAAGACAATATTTACGTGGTTCGGCTAATTTGCCTACGTCCACGGAGTTGCAGAGATTTCGGAAAGCATATAGAGTGTGGCCATACAGTTTTTCTCTCTATATTATACCAAAAAATCGTAATCACCAAAACTGCGTTTTTATATCCACAAGATTCACAAAGTCCGAGAGAGGGCTAGGGCTAGCTTCAGAAAATCTCCTACTAAAAATCACGCAACATTATTCAGATTGGGTCGTCAACCGGATCAAACAAAACTAGGCTCCACAAAACCCAATATGAATCATGTTCTAAGTGACAAAAAATAACAACACAATAAAATTTTGTTCAAGGGCTCTTCAGAAAGTTATTCGAATCTAGTTGGGCAATTCATTTTTAGAGTCATGTCAATAGTGGTTCTTTTCTTCCTACATTTTTTTTTTTTTTAAAATAATCTTTATCAAGGCGAGATTCAAAAATCAAGTTACCTATGCCTGATCTATTAGGCATTGATCTGCACACTATTTTAGTCATAATAAGAACAACTATGATAGCGGAGTGCAATAGATATTAGAAATCATATTGTGCCAATTGATTATCAATAAAGGATGAGGACTTGAGGAACAAGATGCAATGCACTAGTTTACATTGGTTTGGACTTTAAAGGGGGTTCTATGTGATTGAAAAGAGTCCTACGTACTGAGTTAAAAGACAAATTCTAAAGGATTGTAGACAATACTTTTTAAGACTGTTTTCATAATAGAATAGAAAGAGGACGATAGAGATATTTATAAATGAGTGTGGCACCTAGTGAGGAAAAAAAAGAAGGAGAATAGCAACTTCGATTGAGCCAAATATTACTTGCAACCTGAAGAAGCTTATATGATTGATGGATCCTATAGAACAGTTTATAAGAGGGAGAAGTAGAATAAAAGAGTAATGCTATTAAACACCACTCATATTTAACACCAATTTAGGCAGGGAGGAGCTAGAAGATAAGATTTGTGGAGGGCAAAATCACACAAAATTTTAGTTGTAGGGGCAAAAATTAAAAATTTCAAGATCTTTTTTTGAAAATTTTGAAAAAAAAAATTGGGCAAAATATTGAATTTTCAAATTTAATGATGGGGCAGGTGACCCCATTGCCCCCACTGTAAATTCGCCCTGAATCTAGGTGATATCATTTGTATCATTAAATTATAAGTTCTATTGAAAATAAAAGGATTAATGACTCATTTAATAAGACCTATGACATGATTACATCTATATTAATGTTTAACGTCATTGGTTCTAGATAGCATTATTCAAAATATAATTAGCTTGGCCAAAGTTGATTATAAAAAGAAATTGACTTGAATATGGTTTTCAGTAGATGTAGAGTTGGGTCAAGAGGGTTGATGAAAAAGGATTTGCAAACTCAAGTTTATTATCTGTAAGGCTTGACTTAACTTATTGTTGCTTTTTATGTGATGAATTGGACATGTCCGCTAGTATAACAATGAAACAGCCTTCCTAGGATGATTGTTCTTTTTCTTTCTTGTGTAATGTTGTAAATAGGTTTGCTATGTGGTTTTATCATATTGTTTATACCGTTGTGTATTTGTATAGAAATAAGCATGATTTGCATTAGCATAACAAATTGCTCATGTGTCGTAATCTTTCCATTGTGTTAGTATCATTGTCTTTTAAAATTAACAAACCTTAGATAGGCTGATTCTTGTTGAATCTCACGGGAAATCAAAGTTTGCGGTGTTCATGATCTATTTGATGTGGTCCAAAATTGGGTCACTGAACACTGATTTGGTACACACTTCTTTCAGGGATTGGGAGCTATTGGTTCTCACCACAACTGTAAAGAAGAGGAGCCGTCCTTGCAAGATTTAAGAGAAGGTAATTTATATGGAGACACTCCTTTTGTTCTTGTGCTTGCTCAATAGATGTGCTTCATGATCAGTGCTTTCATTGTAGCACTCTCCCATCTTTGATGCTCCCCTATTGATTTATCCCTAATTATCCTAATTATTATTGTTAGTGTTTTCAATGTTATTTTGTACTTTGTACTAAACATGCTTATACGACATCGTAAGTATCCTAAGCGCCTATCTGGTGGGGATTAAAATCAGATTTATAAAAAATTTTGATAAAAGTTGATAAAATGTCTTATTGAAAAGTTGTAGGTTTTATGAAATTTATGGTTAAAATTAATTGTTTATTTTGACTTAAATTAAAATCTATATTTTAATACCTACCAAAAAATCGTATAAAGCTTAGCAAAATGTCCTCCATGAAATTTTGACTTATATTTTCTTCTTATTCTTGTCAGGTAAAGTACAGGTTGTGCAAGGGTCCAGTTCGGTCATGTTCCAAAGAGAATCAAACCGAAACGGGTACATTTGGGTTTTGGACATTAAACCCAATGAAAAATAATGGAATCAAACCGGACTCATTCGAGATTAGTTCCTTCTGCTAGCAAAAGAACCAGGTACCAGTGGGAATTTTAGACATTGAACCTAGCTAATGATGGAACCAAACTGGACAAGAACAAATTGGTTTCAGTTTTCTAAAATTCATTTAATTGTTTGGCGCAGAAATATATGTGAAATAGCTTTCTGTCAATATATTTTGCTTTCTCTATGTTTGTTTTAAGATTTGTTAAATCTGATTAAAACAAGACAAATGGAGTTCTATACCAGTTATTATTTCTATAATCTAAGAATATAGAAAAAGCAATTAAACAATACTAAAATAGAGAGGCAACTAGGGTAAAAATTGTTTTGGCAAAATAAATATTACTTAACATATGAATCGCACATTGTTTCATTAATTCAAAAATAAAATACAAAATTTAGTTATATTATGATATTTTTAATTGGTTAAACAAAATTTAGTTAAATATTAAAACATGGAAATGTTATTTAATAAATATATTGAATACTAGTTATATTTAAGTTATAATTTATCGATGTACCAAATGCATAAAGCTTGTAACAAATAGCATTTCAATACTCGTATGAGTCATTCACCAGCTCATTGGTTTGGTGTCGAGCTGATTGTGTGAATCGTGCAGCAAAATACTCGTATGAGCCATTCATCAGCTCACATGAGTTGGCTCTCCAGTCGAGAACGTCCTCGGCTCGCCTAGCTGAGCAGCCTGCTCGGCCCTCTGCTTTTTTTCAGCCAGCACAACATGTTGCCATGATCAATCAAATTTTGATTTTTCTCTTCATTTTTTTTTTCTTTTTTAATTTTGATCTATATATGGTTGCGTTTGAAAATCAAATTCTATCACATTTCTCTCAGCATTCTATCCTATACAATCTCTCTAGTATATCACTCTAAACTATTTAACAATATAATTTTTTCTAACTATTACTCTCCTAATTTTGCAATTATTATCACTCTCTCAATTTCACAATATTTGGAAATAAAAATTTTGTAATTACTTATATTTTTCTTTTTTCTAGGTACTTTAAGTAATGATTAACTCAACATCATAATCTTGGAATAATTTGTTCAGTTTCTTGCTAAGTTTTCAAATATCCAATGAAAATGTCACTTGTGTAAAGACATTTGACAAGATGAAATAAGAATTAAAGTTATTCTTCCTAAACTATGGGGTAGTATTTCTTTCACTTTTAATGTAATGTGTTTTGTCGCTAGTAATCAGTTTGTATATTTATTAGTAGTGACAAGTTGACTTATGCGAAAAACAATTTGCTATTAAACACATTGCAACGAGTGAACCTACTGTGTACAAATAATTGCACATTCTTTATTAATTTGATTAATAAAATATTTAGTGTATTTTGTACCAAAAACATGGTTAATGATGTTATTTCACGATATTTGCAAGAGTTAAAGGTTTACCGGTATCAAGTGTTTGTATATTGAAAGTTACTTTAAGTAAATTGGAAATTTTAAAATTTAAAGCATAAACGTTGTTTTGACCATAATTTTTCTCATATTAAAAAGTAGTATTAATGAAATTCAATTTAATTTTTTTCACTTTAGATTTTAAACGAAATTATAATAGTCTAGAAACTTTGATTCGTTATAGAGAAAGAATATTTTTTTTCATCAATTTCAAAATGATGCTGCTTTGAATGATGATGAGTTGAACATATGCACTTTGTTTTGTTTTATAATTTATTAAACATAATTTCTTCTTCTATGCAATGTGAATTTCGTTTCCCCAATTTAAATTATGTTATACCTTCATTGTTAAATATTTCTTTAGACCTTCTTAAAATGCATGGGTGAGTAGTAAGCGTTATTTCAGTTATGTTTTGCGATTAAAAATACATTAAAAACTGTTTTACATTATGTATCAATTATCTCTTTTCTAATGACAGTGTTCAATCCCCATCTTAAATTATGTGGAGTTGAACATCGCTTATAATTTCTTCTAGACAGTTTAAAATTTACATTTAAAATGAGAATGTCCTCATTAAAAGGAAAAATTATAAAATTGTGTAATTTATACTTTGGTTCTAACTAATAGGTCCGAACTTTGATTAAGTTCTTAGTGCATTCAACTGCCCATAATTAATTTGCATCCAAAAATTCCACACCAATAATATAATCATTACTTGATGGTGACTTTTGTGAAAGAAATCAAATTTCAACATTATTTTACTATCCACTTTAATTTTGGCAAATAATTAGCAACTTTCGTGATCTCTACCAAAAACAAATCAAAATTTTGTCATTTCTTGTAGGACTTTTGATTACGATACTTGATGATAAATTAGTGTACTTTGAAAAATTGGCACTCTCAATTCTCTAAACAAAGAATTAGCATACTCCATCATATGATTATAATTACTACGAATTTTATCGGCTCGTATTGAAAAACATGTTGAAAAATTATGGGGCAACCATCTACTTGACTTTCTTTTAGATCTCACAAGCCATCGACCTCAATTTCACCACACACCCCCTGCATCAATGAAGCCTATAGTGTGTGTAAAAATGTGGACCACTGACAATAACAAATCATTTATCATGGCAACTAACATGTTGTGGGATGTGAATATAATACTAAAGTAAAATTATTGCCGCCCAAAAAGAGAGACAGACTAGATGTCTAAGTCTAAACAGTTAGTCGAGTTTGCTCCACCTTTTAGGTATTTTTTTAATGAAGTGACAAGGTTATCAATACGTGACGAAATTGATTTTCCTTTCAAAGCATTAGACAATTAGAACTGAATTAATGCGTTTATGACTTGTACTTGACACATGTTAAAATTGAATAATCCATCAAATTTCTCCAAGTCACCTAACATATATTTTCCACGCTCCAACACTCCAAACAATGATGAACTGATACCATCTGAATTGATACCAACTCCTTTAGAATCATTGTTCAGAGAAATAATAAGATAAAAAAAAATTATAAAAAAACAGACGATTTTACGGATTGTCAACATTGTCCACTATTTAAAAATGCTATAATCATATAGGATATTACTCAGTCAAACCCCAAATATGATAGGAAAAGTAATATCCTAAGTTTCACCACACCAACAAATTTCTATTTATCAACAACCAACAAAGAGAATAAGAAAAACTAGAATGCTAAACTTCCTATTTTTCTTCTCAAGAAGCCCTCATGTCACATATGAAACCACCTATACTAGGCTTATTATAGACGTATACTAAACTTAGACCTAATTTTATAGTGAATTTGGCTACCTAAGGTGAAATTCCACCAATATGCATCTAAAAGAATAATGATATACAATGTGGCGAATCCAGAATTAAAGATCAGTTAGGGCGGCTAGGGCGGCCATTGAACGTTGACCATTAACCGTTGACAGTCAATTGTCGTAATAACGAGATCGTTTATTAATATTTAATTCAATAATATTAAAAAATTCAATCTATGTGTAAAGCTTGATTAAAAGACGTCTAACCAAATGTCAATAATGCAATCTAAAGTTAACGATAAAATGATGAAAAATAAATAATTACTAAAATTTCATAAATTGATCTTAACTAGGTGTCTCGGGATTGTATTATTTTACTAATCAATGCATTGACATCTAACAAAATGTCAATAACAAAAAATGGTGAAAATCAAATACATATTAAAGTTTTATACGCTCTTATTGCCTATGTGTCTCAAAATCAGATTATTTTATTAAAACGAAACAATAGCAAAGAGCCAAAGAGAATACCAAAAAATTGAACGCATTTATCTAAGATAGACCATAGAAAAGAAGATAATCATATGATGTACATTTAATTGACAGAAAAATCAATTTTAAGCTTTGCACCTTAGATAACAACGAGCGGCAAGCTCTAACCACAATATTGTTGCACTACATACAACTATTGTCAATATAGTGGAGAAAAATGTCTATACCCCCATGATTAGAGATTGAGAATTTGAGATCGAAGAGGCGAAGAAGCTCGACATTTGCGTCCACGGCAGCAGTCAACAGGTCACAAGTTAGTGGCAAGAGCACACGTTAGCCATCAAAGAGAAATCTTAGTAGCAAGTAGGGTTTGCTGCCGGTTTAGGAAATTGGAATTGATAATGGTTGGACAAGTTGAATTATGAATTATGAATATAACGGATGGGTTATACAGTTGTCAATTAAACGAACAGTGAAGCAGCTTGATAGGATTTGGCCCATTTGGGCCTAATCTTTTTAAAAACAAGAGGCCCAAATGTTTTTTTATAAAAATCCCAATTCCAATCCCAATCCACTAACTTGTGGATGTCATCTTCTTTCTTTTTGTTCCACCTGCGGCTACGGCTAGGACTCAAGCCTGCCTGGTTGACTTCTCCCGAAGGCAACTGTGAATTTTGGTGGAGTCGGATATCCGATCGCGCACCTCACCATGTGCTGGCTCCATCACTGGTTATACAGCACCACTAGTACCATAATACTAGTTTATGGAGGGTATATTCAATCTAAACTTTTAAAAATTTGAAAAAGTTAGTGTATATTAAACATATGCTTTTTAAGATTCTATAAAAGTGTTAAGGCATTCAATATAGAGTTTTATAGACTTTTTGAAAAACCTTAGAAATTCGGGAGTATTAAATCAAGGCTTTTTTTTGAAGTCTTTAAAAGTCCTTCCTTATTTGTCTTGAGCGTATTTCATTTTCACTTTTTATTGTTAAACTCTTGTTCCTTTTCATCATCCATCATAAAAAATCGGGTTTTCTCCTACAACAATCATTAGATAACCAAAATTAAGTATCATAAGTATAAAAGAACTCTCAAACATCCACTTTTGGTGGTTTGAATAAGTGTAAAAACACACTTATCAAGCCTCATCCAGGCTTTGCCTCTTTAACAAGAGCCTCTCCCATGAAAGAGACTTCACCACTTCAGAAGATCCTCATCTGAACTTCGCTTCTTCAAAGAGTCTCCTCCAAGAATTAGGACTTCGTCTATTCTAAATAGTCTCATTCAGGTTTTGCATGTTCCAATTATCCTCATCGAGACTTTGCTTCTTCGAGATCCTCAACCAAAAATGGACTTCGTCTCTTCAGTATAGATTTATTTGGGCTTTGCCTATTCAAAGAGTTACATCCCTTAAGTGGGACTTCACCTCTTCAGAATATCCTCATCCAAGCTTAATCACTTTAAATAGCCTTGTCCCAGAATTGGACTTCACCTATTTGAAAAGAGCTTCATCCAGAACTAGGGCTATTGTACTTGGGCTAAGTCATGGGACTTTGTTCCATAGGCAAGATATTCACATCTACATTTACACCTCATTTTCAATGTCTTATGCTTAGACATGGGAAACTATTTATTTACTTCGTTTCTATCACAACCTCAACTCTAGTATTGATGAATGCCTTTTTTGCTTCGTCAACACATTCGCCCATGCAACAAGGTTCGAGTCTACAATTTTCAAAGTCCTACAATCTTTGAAGTCCAATGCCTCATATGAATAACCAAGACCTTGGAATTGGAGGACAATTATTATGCCTCTACCCTCGCTACTGTTAAATAAGTAATATGCCTTCAAGCGACTTCATTGCCTCCCCCGAGCATTTCTTGGAAAAATCTCTATGGGCCTCCTCTGAGCAACTTCAACCTCTCCTGGGAAACATATATTTAGGCCTGCTCCAAAGGGCTCCTCGACCTCTTTCCAGAAGACGTCTCTCTAGTCTCTTTCGAGTCTCTTTAAGCCTCCTTTAAGCCTCTTCAAGGCTATGCATCTCATCACAACTTTGCCTTTTCTTCAATTCGATGCCTTGAGCATGTTGCATTTTAACATCTTGAATCACATATGATTTGACCGATCTCTGCCAGGACGGTTGAAAGTCAAAACCATTCTTTCTTGATTAGGATAGTGTGTGAAAGGTCACATATCTATGATACCTATGATGTGATGTCATTGTGCTTGATTGTGAGCCATTGGGGTGATGCCATGTGTCAAGCGTCTAGAGAGCTCAACTCCTTTGTCCATAAATACTTACAGATAATGTCATTCAAATGTAATCAACATTTGGTATCCTCACTCTCTACATATAAATCCTAACTCTCGATATTCTCTTTCGTTCATGTAACTATCGCACCCAATTATTCTTTGCTCAATATTCGAATTAAGTGTTTAAATGTGTACGATTGCAGCCTCCCTCAACTTTCTTGTTCTTGAGAGGCCTTGATCATGTGCTCTAACGCAGGTATTCCAAATGTGCATATAACATACAGGTAAAGAGTAGAGGTAAATTATGTTGAGTGTTTTTACACTTTTGAGTGTTTTCAGTGAAAAAATTTGAAAAACACAAAAAATGGAAAAACAAGATTTAAAATTGTTTATGTAAATAAAATCTAAATATATAAAATTCTAACAAATAAAATTAAAAATTAAAATTAATAAATTCTGAAAAAAAAAACTAAAACTTATGAAAAATATAAAATTCTAAAAAAAATCTTAAAAAAAATTATAAAAGTTATAAAAAATAAATACTATAAAAGTTAAAATAAAAAATGTAGTTTATGCTCTTAATGGTTATTTACATAAAATTTTTAAAAAGTGTGTGCACCCAAGCTTACACCACCCCCCCTTCCTCACTCGGGGTGTGCATCCCGAGGTATGCAAGTATCATTTTTTAAAATACTAGTAGTCTAGAGCATTATTTTTTTTCCTTATATTTTGAACTCAATTTATTATTTATTTATTTTACTTATGTAACTAGAAAAAGTATTTTAAGATTTATCAACTTTAAATAACATATATTACTTGATAATATATTAATATAAAATTGTTCTATTTTTACCAAATAATCAAATGTAATGGAATAAAGTATCATAAAATAAATTTTCAAATTTTAAATCAAACGTGTTTTCTAATATTCTTTTTGGAGAAATAGTTTTTCAAAATAACAACCCAAACGCGCTTTTAGCAATCTCAAAACGGATTATAAAAAAAAAACAAAAAATGAATTTACAACTTAAAATTGAAACTGAAATACAAACTAAACGGAGCCCTTAATGTTTCTTTACTATGCCCTCGTGTGAAAGTAATTTTTCAAAAAACACCTTCCTCTACACTCGCTTATATCGCATTTAAAAAAAAAATTAACTTTTTTTTTTTTTGTAAATCTTCTACTTTTTAATCACATATTATATAAAAATCACTTTTTAAAAAGTATCTCCCACATAAGAGCTGAAGAAAAAACGAAGTTAAAAGGATAATTATTCAATTTACAACTTCAATCTTTTGATGGCCAATGAGTTAGTAATAGTTGGTTTTGTTTCCTTTAGTACATGTAGGTCACGTCAGATATTGGAGAATATTGAATGTCTGTTTGGTAGGGATTAAACTCTAGATTTTAATTTAATTTAAAGTAAATAATTAATTTTAATTACATATTTTGCGTGATTCACAATTTTTCAACCACATATTTTATTAACTTTTATTAAAATATATTATTAATTTAATTTCAATCCTCATCCAACGGGGGACTGAATGAGATAGTGTTATATCAAGTCAAAGTGATTACCGGGCCAGTATTTAAAGCATTGGTATTTTTAATTAAAAGATTTGTAAATATCTCGTGTAAATTTTGTAGTTAAATTGTGGGTATTTAAAGCATCAGCCTCTCTAATTACTAGACTCGTAAATCCCGTGTAAATTGTAGACTGTATTTATAACAAACTTTGGGGTAAATTATACATGTGTGAATATTTAAAACACCAGGCATCCAAGATGCTATTTATCGTTAAAGAGCATCTTGATCATAATAAATAGTATATTTAAATTTAAAGAATAAACTTTTGTTTACAACAAAATTCTTTATTTTTACTATTTATTTTGCTTTTTCTGACATTCATTTAATATTTTTTTCTCATTTTTCTAATTTAGGTGTGAATAGCTAAAATATTCAATATAAAAATTTAAAATTTAAGTAGCGAAACATAAAAACTTGCAATTTTATTAATACAATCTTGATAAATACTAACATTTCATTGTCTATTTTAAAAAGTTTTGAAACTTAATTTTAAGGTTTGATTCTTTTAAATAACGAATATCTCACTTTTAAAGAATCTTGGCATCTCTAAGACACTCCATTTTTAAAGAGTAATGCATTTGAACACTATTGATGTCAAGTACTTGCATGACATTAAAATATATATTTATTTATGCAATGTTATATGATTAATTTAATCTAACATATCAAGTGTGACTAATGCTCAGCACCACTAGTGCTAGATATCAATATTTATTTTTAAATAGCATATTTTACAATTTAGAGAGCATCTATAAATTTAGTGAGCAAAACTTTTTAAATACTTCAACAACCACATTATTTTTAATACTTAGAGCTTGATAGAACCCCTCCCTTTTTTTAGAAAAATGCATTTTGTAATAGTGTTATGATGGAGAATGTGTGGTTAAAAAATAAAAAATAAAAGTTTCAAGTTTGCATGTAATACTATTTTATTGAAAAATATGTGGTTGAAATATGATTAAATCACTTTTCAAGAATACATTTCGATGGAAAAAATAAAGTTCTAACAAGGGCTTAATTTACTAATCTCAATATGTATATATTATTTTTTCCTATCATTTATTTTCTCTGGTTCCTTTCAAATTATTATATTATTTTCCTCAATTTTTTTACCTTATTTAATTTATTAACTTTTTTTATCTTTTATTTTTTAAAAGGTGTTTATTTGACTTTAGTTTCATATTTTTAGAAGACTCTATTTATACAAAAATAAAAAATAAGTTTATCCAATAAAGATTTAGATAATATTTAAGTTTTAGTGTTAACTATATTATGTAATTATGATTTTGAGACTTATCGTATTGTTGAAACTTCAAAAGTGTGTATAAAATTCTTATAAATCTATTAAGTATGACTTTTCTAGTTGAGAGTTGAAACTATGAAAAATAATATAGTTTTTGTATTTCGAGAATTTGAAAATTTTTCCCTTGTTTGATTATCATTATTTTCAAATACATTTTTCTTTCTCTTCTGTTTAACCACACATTTTTCAATAAAATAATATTACATGAAACTCAAAACTTTTCCTTATTTTTCAACTACACATTCTCCACCAATGTGCTATTCCAAAATGCATTCCAATGAAAAAATGGGGTTCAAACATGTTATATATAATTGGCTAATTGTAGAAATTATTAAGTAAATATAGTATTTTATTTTTAAGTTTTTTGGTATGTATTATTTTTATTATTAAATAATTTATAGAATGATTACGTATTTAAAATAACAATAAAAATAAGTAGTGCTTTTTTACGTCTAGACCTCACTTAAGTTTGTAACGTTTGAATCTTGACCTCTACGTTTAGTCATGCTTTATGCTTTTAGAACACCGCTATTTACAAAGAACACAATATATAATAGTGAACATGTTTAAATTTAGAGTGGAATTTTTTACACACTTCTAAAATGTTCTTTATTTCGGTTAATCATTTTTTTTATTAAAGAAATATTTATCGATTTTTCCCATTTTTTATTTAACATATTTTTATTTGTTAATGGCCAAATAATTCAAATAAAATTAATATAACTTAAGAAATAGAGTATTGAAACTCTATTTTAAAAAAAAATGAATAGAGAGTTTTATAAAACTTATTTTTAACTATGGACTCTCTAAAATGATAATAAAAATAATATTTTATATTTATAGAATCTTTTGAAGACGTTCTTAACCTCTCTAGTTGATATATTCATAAATATCTTGTGTAACCATTGGAGTTAATTATATTGGACTTTATTTTTAATACAAACTTTGGAGTTAGTGATGCTTTAATTAGTGAAATTCAGCCTCACATTTCAAAGTTAAGCCAACCAATTTTAGAAAAAAAGAGGAGACTCTAAATTTTATCCATTATTATAGGAGCACTAGATTTTCGCTATGGCACGTTAAGATACTTGCAGTACTCGCACAACTAGATTTGGATGATGCGTTGCTGAGAATTGACAAGATATCCACAATTTGATTGCGGAGGAGAAATTATGGAAGGATAAGAAGAGAGTTTCTCACATTCCTTTTCATATATCGAATACTATTATTCAGAACATTTTGAAGGAATGTTCAGTAGTTGCTTTATGGTTGAAGTTGGAGCAATTATGCATGACTAAAAGTTTGATAAGCAAGTTGCATCTCAAGTATCGTTTAGACTCTCATCGAAGACAGAAAAAGGATTATTGGAAGATCACATGTCTGTATTTAAAAAGATCGTCGTTGATTTTGAAACTTTGGTTGTAAAGTATGATGAATAAAATTTATCCTTGATCCTATTGTATTCGTTGCATGCTTCGTTTTCTTCATTTAGAGATAGGATCTTGTATAGTCTTGGTAATCTTACCATAGAGGAGGTGTATGATGTTTTGTTTTCAAAAGAGAAGATGAAGTATTTAGTTTCAAAGGTTAGAGATGGAGAATGCCTTAGTGTACATGGTGGTTTTAGACAAAATGGTAGATCGAAGTCTAAGTTCAATTATCAAATTTGTAACTTTTGCAAGAAGAGGCGACACTTGAAGAAGGATTGCTACAAAATGCAGAATAAAGAATAGTTGGTTACAAGTTGATATGGGAAGTAATCAGAGACTTCAGGTAAAGGAGACCTAGCATAGAACATTGTAAGTGAAGGAGATCTCTTAGCTATTTTTGACATCGAGTCTAAACCAGAGGATGATTGGATCTTGGATTCAGCGTATGTGTTTCATATATGACCTAATAAGAACTAGTTTACTACATATGAAATTGTTTCCAAAAGTGTCGTGGTTATGAGAGACAACACACATTGTTGGATTGCTGGAATTGGTACGGTCATATTGAAACTATTAAATGAGACAATTAGAACACTTGACCAGGTTCGACATGTTATGACTTTGAAGAAGAATGTCATCTCGCTGTCTATCCTTGATTTAAAGGATTATATGTTTTTTGGTGAAGGTGGAGCTTTAAAAGTTTGTAAGGGTACCCAGGTTGTATTGGAGGGATAGAAAATATCTAAATTATACATCTTATAGGGTTATACAGAATCTAGAAGAGTCAATCAGTACAGGTTCAGTACCGTGGTGGTCATTCAGTTGGTACAATACCTTTAGGAGCTCGTAAATGTTCGGATTTGAAAATATGGATAATGCCGCTTTTTCACCATCACTTGGGGTGCCATTATATTCAATTGCTTGGGACTAAACCAGTGGTAAAAGGTATGTGGATGGTAATTTTGTTGAGCATGCTTTCATCGTAGTAGAAGGTGTACAATCTAGTAAGGGGTTTTCTTTAAAAGCATTTGAGTTTGATTTTGCTTTGGGGTGTGTAACAGCCTAGTTTGGTGAATTTTAAAATCATTATGATTTTTTGGGAATTTGAGGTAATTCTGCAGTGTAGTGCTTGGATTCATTGGAAGATGTGAAATATTTTGTGTTTGGTTAGAGAATTCAGTTTTTGTTATAGTTGAAGAGTTAGTTCATTCATTGTCAAGGTGGAGATTGTTAGAATGAGGGTGTAACCCGAATTCCTTGTTGAAGTAATTGAAAAATTCCAATGGAAGTGCACGTCAATAAAAATTCTGTTTGGAATGCTATTGAAGTTCTAGTCAAATTGAAATTCTATTTTGAAAACCCATATAACTTCAATATCTTAATACGGTGGTTGGCTTCATAACTAAAAATTTATGTGATGATATACTGAGTATCAATGAGAATGAAGAGACAAAATAGAGCATACGAAAAAAAAGTTTTATGCTTCTTATATTTTTGTTAGAATTATGAACTAAGTCAATTCAATTCACTTGCTACTCTTCTATCGTCCATATGAATCCAGTCTTTAGACTTTATGTACATATGTTAAGAAAATAACTAGTGGTCTAGATATCTTGTCTTCCATCATGTCACTTCAATATAGAAATTTCAAAGTTTTCTACTAAAACTTTCAAATTGACATTGCTTTTATTATATGAATGGCTAAAGAAGATGCCTTAAATAGTTGTTTGCCTTCATCATCTACTCCCCTTTGCTTTAGTAAACGCCGGTCCTTTTATTAGTTTTCATCATTTACTCCATTTCTTTAGTAAACGGAAATCTTCTTTCGTCTTTCGAGGAAAAGAGAGTGGTTGACTTTGACCTAATTTCTTGTTTTTCTATGAAGTGTGTTGTGCGTTGCTTTTTCTTCTATACCATACTCATGTGCATTATCACATTGCAACAATTCTATTCCTTGTATGTAGGGTCCAGTAATTCGATTCCTAGGACTTTAGTTCCTATTTGATAGAGATTTTTAAAACTCTCAACCACGAGTTTGTCCAATAAAATAATTGTGCAAGTGAACACATAATTTCTTTCTACTTTTTTATTACATATTCTCAAAAAAATTATTTTTGACAAAATTTATTATCAAAAAATCTACATCAAATATGTTCTTAAATTTTTTTGATAAAATTAGCATAACACAACTCAACTTGTGCAAACGCTAAAAATGCAGCTACATACAAATCAAACGGAATTGGACAAGGGAACACGCGTGCGCCCTTAGGAAATGCAGTCGAAGCCCCCGTGTGGTTGGATTTTATTCATTCAAGGCTAAGATGAAGTCAATTAAAGGTTTTAGATTAACATAAGAATAAGTCAATTCATTACTTTAAATAATCAATCTGTTTTTCGTTGTAACTTATTCCATTTGTCACCATCCCAAAATAAAACTGACTTGTCAAAACTTTGAACATTCAATATTTTTGCGTTATTGGAATTCTTATTAAAAAATATTATTATTTTGAAGAAGCAAAAGATTATGGACTTGTTTGACCTCATTTTTTGGGCAAAATAAATTTTGTAATAGTGAGTTTTGGAGAATTCGTGTTAAAAAGTAGGAATTTTTTTTTTAGTTTTACGTGTAAAATTATTTTATTAAATGAATATATAGTTGAAATAATTTTTTGTAGAATGGGATTCAAACAAGGTTTAATCATTTAGCCGTTAAACATCCATGTCACATAAACTGCAATATATAAATGTATTGACTGATGCCATGTATTTAGAAGGTGAGATGAAGAAAAGTGTGCTGCGCATTGGCAACCCGTGGCGGGTGTAACATTTTTAAAATGTAAGATTAGAACATTTAGTGTAATATAAATTAAAATTTATTTTAGTGAACCAGTAAACTATTGATTAATTTAAAACTGTTGAGAGTATATTAATCGAAATTAATTTCTTAAATAGAATTACTTTAACAATCATTTTGATAATTAAGAATAATAAATTTCCTTTTATCTTACACAAAAAATCTTCTGTTATAAAACTATAAGATATATATTAATAATTATGTAGTCTTATCAATATGCATAGATAAGTCTTAATTTTAACACTCATTTTGAATCCTATAAATACGCGTTTCGATTATCAATAAAATACACGCTTGAGTTTGACTCTTATATTTTCTTCTCTTTTTTGTAATGTTACTTTTATTTTTTTTAAAAAGTTATCGGCACGAGTCTCCGAAATCAAAGTGAATTAGTTTGAAGTTAGTTTATTAGGTTCTTATATCATTCACAGATTCAATATTTTCTTTGTTGTAAACGTTTTTTGTTTTATAGACTTCAATTTTTATACACATTATTTTTTTCTCTTTTTTGTTCTACTACTTTTATTTCATAAAACGTTAACAGCACGAGTCTCTAAAAATCAAAATAAATTAGTTTGCAGTTAGTTTATATCTAATCTTATATCATTCACAGATACAATATTTTCTTTGTTGTACACGTTTTTTTTTTCTAGCCTTCAATTTTTATGCACATTATTATCTTATATCTGAGTGTGTGTTCTGTAGAGCTTTTTGGAAGCCAAAAAGTACTTTTAGAGGGCCTTACCTGAACTAGCGATATGCTTATGTAGTAAAAGTTTTTGTACAATCTATATTAGCATTATAGATGCTCTTAGAGTTGAAGAATCGGTGACAAATTTCAAGAAACATTAAAATTTTTTACTCTATTAGAATTTCTAAATGAAAGTTGATGTCACCAATTGATTATTTTTATATAAAGAAAATGCTTGAGAAATGAATGTAACCAATGATAGGACAGCAAAATGAAACGTGCTAAACATTTTCATAGTGGTCCCATACAATGAAACGTGCCACACCGACACTAATGGACGTCTAAACATTTTCTTGGCGGTCCCATACAATGAAACGTGCCACACAACACTAATTGGAGCAGGAACTACAAAGCATGTGTTGCACCCTATATATATCCCATAATCAATTCTTCATTTTATCAAACAAACATCTTCTAATTATTAAGCATAGCTCTTTGTCTAAAATTACTTCTCTCTGTGCCATGGCAGTCTCCAAGAGCTCCTCGTCTTTACCCAGCCATTCTTTTAATGGAGATATTACACCTTCGCTTGTTCCGTGCGGAGCAACTCCTCAGAAGTGGACCATTCTTGAAGAAATTTCTGACCTCTCTAAACCCCATCAAACCATTCTGAATGGGCAAAGTTTTAAGGTTATTTATGATCTAAAACTATTTTTTATTTATATATATTAATATTCACTCAAAGCAAAAACCAGTCTTACTTGCAGGATGAATTTTCCATGGAATATGAACAAAAACTGAAGGATGTCAGGGAATTATTGAAATCAGAGGAATTAAAAAATCAAAGAGAAAGCTTAATGTTGGTGGATGCTATCCAGCGACTAGGTGTTGACTACCATTTTCAGGAAGAGATTGAAGCAGTTCTTCAGCGACATTATATGGAAGCCACCACTTCTTTTGATGGATACTCCGATTACAGTCTTCATGATCTTTCACTTTTCTTCAGACTCTTGAGAGAACATGGTTTTTTCATTCCCGCAGGTTGAAAATTTTCTCTTTGTTTTGTGCTTGTTTTTGATAATTACTTGAGCAAAAAATGGTTATTGGTAATTAATTGCATGCCACAGACATATTCAACAAATTCAAGGGAAAAGATGGGGTGTTTGAAGAGAAATTAAGGACAGATATTAGAGGATTGATGGAATTGTATGAAGCTGCTCAGCTAGTGACAGAAGGAGAAGATATTCTTGATGAAGCAGCAAAATTTAGTAGCCAAATTGGTAGTAACAGATTGGAGCATCCTTATTACAAGAGCATTGCAAGATTTACTGCAAAGAAGTATATTAGAGATTTCCAAGGCATAAATGGATGGGGAAAAACATTGAAAGAGTTCGCAAAAATGGATATTTCCATGGCACAGACCGTGAACCAACAAGAACTGATCCAAATTTCCAAGTAAGAAGACA
This sequence comes from Fraxinus cuspidata, assembly GCA_903798385.1. NCBI lineage: Eukaryota > Viridiplantae > Streptophyta > Magnoliopsida > Lamiales > Oleaceae > Fraxinus > Fraxinus cuspidata. Next base: position 1,329 of record CAIGRP010027800.1, on the reverse strand, counting down.
ACACGTTTGAAATTTTCTTGACTATTTTGATGAAAACTGAAGGGAATCTTTGTAATTTTAGGTGGTGGAAAGACCTTGGCTTGGCTCAGGAATTTAAGCAAGCTAGGAACCAACCGTTAAAATGGTATACATGGTCCATGGCTTCCCTAAGTGATCCAAGCATGTCGGAGCAAAGGCTTGAGCTTACCAAATCCATAACCTTTATTTACATAATAGATGACATTTTTGATCTTTATGGGACACAAGAAGAACTTACTGCCTTTACCCAAGCTGTACACAGGTATAAAACATGCTGGGCTATCCTCATCTTCTTTGCCTGTGTTATTTTCTTTTCTAGTTTTAGTAGGGAGAACAAGAGTGGACATGCAATATTTTTAACTGAGGATTTTAACTTGAATATCTTTTGATGATTTGAATATTTAAATTGTGTACAGGTGGGACCATGAGGCCCTTCACATGTTACCAAAACCCTGGAAGATGTGCTACAAGGCCCTTCTTGACACCACAAATGATATAGGCTACAAGATTTACAAAAAGCACGGATATAATCCCATCGATTCTCTAAAATCAACGGTAAGATGGAATCTTTTTCCTTCCGTACCAATAAAAATAAGATTTTTAGTACAATTTAATAAAAATTGATAAAATGTTTTGCCAAAAAGTCGATAAAATTTATATGTCAAAAAAATTTATGCTAAAATTAATTCTTGATTTTGACATAAATTAAAATCTAACATTTTTAGCTAAACCAAACAAGATCACATTAATGGTATATCCTTCATTTGTTGTAGTGGGCAAGTCTGTGTGATGCATTCCTAGTAGAAGCTAAATGGTTTGCTTCGGGGCACTTTCCAACCTCCAATGAGTACCTAGAAAATGGGAAGGTGAGTTCAGGAGTACATGTGGTGCTCGTCCACCTGTTCTTTCTTTTGGGAATCAATAAAAGAACAAGAGAGGCCGTTCTTCACCTACTATATAGTGTACTTATATCCTCTGTCGCTGCTATTCTCCGTCTCTGGGATGACTTTGGAAGTGCCAAGGTAATTACATACTAAAATTTTATATTATAACTCCATAGACCATTATCTATTATTTTAAATATCATGATTGATACTTCCATGTTAATTAATTACATGTTTGTTGTTAATTTGTTTCGTATCAACCTTATGACAGGATGAGCAGCAAGATGGAAACGATGGTTCGTACATAGAGTGCTATGTGAAAGATAATCCAGGGTCAACCATAGAGATTGCACGAAAGCGTGTTGTTGATATTTTATCAAGTGAATGGAAACATCTTAACAAGGAGTGTTTGCGTTTAAATCAAAAC
>CAIGRP010027780.1:0-13610 GCA_903798385.1 Fraxinus cuspidata | reverse complement strand
TTTTTTTTTATTTTATATTATTGATTTTGACTACCCACCATGATCTCTCTTATTTAATATTCTATCTAGATGCCATTTAGCAGTGCATCTAAGATTCCAACCCTGGCATGGTAAAAAGATTTTTGCATGAAATAATCTCGACATGGACTATGTGGAAGAAGATATATATAGTGAATTATGCTATGGGGTGCATTATATTAGCTACTGCGTGAATTCATATGCTGAACTCTATCAGCTCTAGCTCCTATGGTTTAAACAATATTTAATATGTTGAAGACTGGTAATTGACATATCTATTGAAGCCTACATGCTTATGGGTGAGTGTATCCCTTTCGACACATTTGTGGAATTTGGTCCTTCCATGTTGAATAAGGAGGCACTTGCAAAATACTACATTGATCTTGTCAAGTTGGATAAAAATAAACTGTGTATGGGAGATGGTGTATTCTGGTATGAATTTAAAAGGTGGAGATACAATCCACTCGAAAAGTTTGAAAGAAAAGAGTTTACATTGCCCGTGGATTTAAATTTTAAATCTACCATTCAACCCGATGAGATATCAATTATGGAAAACGAGAACAAAGATAATGAAAAATAAATTACAAAAGGAACAAAACGAAGAGGAGGCTATTAATGAAGAAGATGTTTACCTACATTCTGTCGATTTCATTGATTGCCCTATCATTGAATTCGTAATTAAGCCTAGAGAGAAGGAAGAAGTCTACGTAGTTAAATTCAAATCGGAGGAGATAGGCATATCATATCACATTGGAGAGGAAAGTGTTAAAATTTGTAGAAGCAATGAAGATTGGAACAAAGTCAGAAGAGGTAAACTGAGCAAGGCATCAAAAGCATTCTTCAAAATTCCATGATACCGAAACAACAAAGTCAAGCTAAGGACATTAAACAAAGTGCTTTTTGGGAGGCAACCCAAATTTTTTTCCCTTTTATTCATTATACTTTCTAGTAATAGGATAATGTAGATTAGTTTTTTTATTATTCAATTTTAGGGACTCATCATCCATACCCCGTTCACCCTTAAGTTTTCGATATGTTAGTTGGTTTATTAGATGCTAGAGCTAAGTAACACTTGTTCCAAAGTTTTGAGCCTTAATGCTTTATTTGATCACATTGTGCAGGAACATGATGTCGTGGAATACTTAAACCAACCAAGAGTAAGGAGATAACATGAGCAATATGAAGCTAGTCATTGGATTATAAGCCGTATTAGGGGATTCTTTCTTCATTTTCTTCCCCACCTCTTTATATGTGGGTTTAGGATTTAAGACATTGATGACAATATCTGGTTTAAGTTTGGGGTGGAAAACATAAGTTTTCATTTTTTTTAATGTTTGTGTCATTCTTATATTTATGTGTTTTTTTGTGCTTTTATTGCATTAGTTTATATATAAAAAAATTGAAAATTTTAATATTTTAAACATATTTTCTCTTTGTGTGCTTGTGTGAGTTAGTTAGTCTGGCTGGCAATGAAAAATATATTGAATCGTTAATTGATATATGAATGGTAAATAAGTTGAATGCTTAGATTAATTTTTTCTTTTCCATGTGAAACTTGATATATATATATATATATATATATATATATATATATGTATACACATACATACTTAACTTTCATAATTGGATATGTTGAAATAGTAGACCATAGATGCTAAATTCAAAACCACTAAATTTTACATCCTTAGACCAAATTTATATTAGTTTGGGGAATTTCACCGTTGTAGGAAAGATATTGAGATAAATGGGGATTCCATGTGTGAAATTAAAAATCTTGTGCGGATTGTCTAAGGCCAATNTATATATATATATATATATATATATATATATATATATATACACATACATACTTAACTTTCATAATTGGATATGTTGAAATAGTAGACCATAGATGCTAAATTCAAAACCACTAACTTTTACATCCTTAGACCAAATTTATATTAGTTTGGGGAATTTCACCGTTGTAGGAAAGATATTGAGATAAATGGGGATTCCATGTGTGAAATTAAAAATCTTGTGCGGATTGTCTAAGGCCAATATGATGCAATTGTGTGAAAATCTCAAGTTATATGTCATTTTACTTGAATAGGTGTTTAATGAGGGACATTACACTAATCAAGGCATAAAAAATAGATTTTATTTGAAAATTTCTATTCGTAGTCTTTATGACTCAAGTTATTAAGTCTACAAGAGTGTTAAAACCTGTTGTCCTAAAGTCAACTGACTTGAGAGTCATCAGCCTAAAGCTTGTTACATATGTCATTTAGAAAGTTTAAGGGAGAGAATGCTAGAAATAAAAAAATAAGTGTTGAAAAATTTTGAGAGAATAAAATATAGAAAAAAAAAGCAGGTGTATGAAATAGAAGATGCACAAAATGGCCTCATTAAGTTTTAAACACTTGTTGAAAAAAATTTGACTTTTGATAAAAGATTGTTAGCCTAATTAAGTTCTAGAGATTGAAACAATCAAACTTAATGGATAATCCTTATTTATTGATATATTGACTTGCAATTAGTGAGATTTATTTAAAATAGAGATGTGAGGATAGTATAAAATTCAACCTTAGTTCACACACTTGAAGATAGTGAAAATAATAAGTTTAGGGATGTGTGAATCTTATGAGTGATGGAAAAATATATTTGATCATTGATGATTGAGAATTGAAACAATTCATGAATTCATAATGCTATGCTTTATTTTTCACACACACACATACACACTCGTTGATTTTACATTGAAAAAGTAGATTTTAATTTCTATATTGTGATTTCGAATCCGTGCATAGATCTGACATTATAATATTAATCATGAGATAAAAAAACCAGATTAACTAACTATTTTTTTGCTTTACTTGATTGACTGGCCACGAATTAGGTAATGAGCATTTTATGTTTGTGTGTTTGTTAGATTTTAGTTTGGTTTGAGGACAAACAAAGAATCAAGTTTGAGGGTGTGATAAGTGTAGTTTCTACACTTATTCGAGGTCCTAAATGATGATGTTTTACTATTCTTTCGATAAAATACCACCTAAATTATGTATATTTTATTTTTTAGGTAGAACTCAATGTTTGATGAAGAATTGGAGAAAATAGTCCAAAGATAGCGGAAATGGCTCAATTGTATCAAATATAAAGTTCGGGAATGAAATGCAAATACTCAAAAGTTACGTCAAACCTCATGATGAAGATGTGAGAGTGTTAGGCATCATTTGGATGAGTAAAGAAGCCAAAGAGATGAAATATAGTCGAAGTACTATATCATATCAACTTCCAGCCGAAAAAGTTATGCTTCTGATTTTCCATTCCAGTTTGAGACCTATTTTTAGTATAGGAAATGTTCGAATTGGAAAACATTATTTCTGTAAGATTTGTATCCTTTTGAGATATCTTTCCAATGTACTTTGAATCATCTCAATCGAATATTGTGAGGGAAAATTATGATAAAAATACTCAGAACTATTCTGGTGGCAAAAATTGGGCGAGGCGCTATAGGAGAGGCGCGAGCCCAACCTAAAAAATCATACCTGAGGCTTCCCAAACCAGCCAAACAAATGCCCTGGATATGCCTAGGCACATTCCTTCGTACAAAAAGAGGAAAAAATTTAATTTTCCTTATTTTGTTTTGGCAACAATTCAATACAATCTTTTTGACATCCTTTAAATACCAAACTCGACCAGAAAATGAGGGGACCCCCATTCGACCTAAATTTCATCATATTCTACATATTTTGGAGGTGATGAACAAGTTTATACATCAATTCAAGGCGATTCATACAAGGATTTCGAATATTCATAGCCCGATTTCAAGATTTGAGCCAAGAATGTGGATTTCTCCTACTTCTTCCATCCATCTTATTTTATTTTTCCAATTATTCTTGTGTAATTTAATTATAAGAATGTTAGGCTAAGTTTTTCATTGTATTGGATGAATGATGAACCATATTGCTTGTTTATTTTAATTCAAGACAATTAATTTTATATTTATTGATTGATTTTGCATTCCCATTGAACTATTTGATTGTTTGATCACCAATTAGATAGTAAGTTGCTTGTTGCAGAGTAAGAATACTCACAATAAGTCTAAAACGTATAAAATCAACATGTGGACAATATGTATCAGGAATAATATCTATTGCATTTGCAATTATGTGTGATAAATCCTGTGATTCAATGCATATTTTTCATATGAATTTGGACTAGGAATATAATCGGATCGTGTTAAACATAGGTTAATATTTATTGGAAAAGATTATGGAATAACAGTGGATTATCAATTGTCTTGAATACGTGAATTTACTAGATTAAAAATTAAGAATTGAATTAAATGGTAATAGGGGGATTCACAATTCCAATACAAATATTAATATATTAAATAAATACTTGATTTGTTTTCATAGTTTAGGATTAGTATAAAAAATATACAAATCATATCTTTTGATTTCATTAAAATATGAAATTAATTGTAACTGTTGAACTAAAAATTAGACCTTATTTTTCGTGAGAACGATACTCTTAGCTCACAAATCTTTGTGCAATGATCCCGTACGCTAGTTGGTTTTGTCCGAACACCAAGTATTCTACCATCTTTCATCTACTTCAATAATTATTCTGAACGCTCTGACTGATTCAGGTAACATTGAGCTCTCTCTTGCCATTTTGGCCAAAATGTTTGTATGAGGATGAACAGTTGTATAGCTCAAAAATAATTTTTGACGATATATTATGTCAACATTACATGTCTCTTAGTCTCTTTGTGCATTTACTTTTTTGAAAATTCATATCTTGACAAACATACATAATATTTAGTGTTTCTCTTTTTGTTCAATACTTTTTTGTTGCAACTGCTTTCTTTTTGATAAATCATGTCATTATGTTTAGTGATGGCAATAGGCCCCGCCGCTCCTTAGACGGGTCGGGGTGGGGCGGGGGCGGGGCGAGGGCCTGCCCCGTTTCCTGCCCCATTCCTTTTTTTTTAATTTCCCATTAATTATTATTTTTAGATAACTAATTTTATTTTTTTCCCCTTCACGGCCCCAACCCGTCCCATGACCCGAGACGGGGCGCGCCTCCCCACCTCGCCCCGCCAACCTGTTCGGGGTTGGGTTTTTAGCCCCATTCAGGGCAAGACATGACGGCGCGGGGAAAATTGCCATCATTAATTATGTTACATCGATAATAATATATTATTACTATTTGAAATGTAGTAAATAAACTTTTCATAGTATAGAAATTTAGTAACTGTGAACAATTTTATAAATTTAATAATTATTTTTAAATTGATCAACCTTTAAATTTTAGTAGTAAAGATCAATCTGTTGTCATCAGAAAATCCTGAATCCTCCTATTAGAATATCGAAATGCATCTTCTATGTGTAGGGACTTTTATTTTCTGATTCAAATCCTCTTTCCAAACTTTGCCAATATCTTGTGCTATTTTCATTGCATCAGCAGAGGCACCAGATAGATCTCTCTTTGTAAATCCAACTGCATATAATCCTTCTTTTCCTTTCCATCCATTAGGAAATGGTGCCGTTGGGATTCCATTCATTTATTAAATTCGATGAAATTTATAGGTGTTTTCAATAATTACCTTTCATCCATCGAACGTTAATTACCTCCTGTGACTTCTTAAGCATAAATTATACATGCCTGTCCTAAAAGTTTCATCCCATTTTTCGTTGACAATTTATAAATTGATGAAATCTCGTGGTAATGGGATTATAGTAGAAAAACTTCCCAATTTGTCCTTAAAAGATGAAGTAAACTTACAAACACATGAATTTTTCATAAACATTTTTAATAGAGTTTAATTTACAAAAGATTCGATTAGTCTAGTCCATTCGACATGATGGGTAATGTCATCGGCTGGCTTGAAGGCTGCCCTGGTTCAAAAGCAATTAAGTCTTTAGTTGGAATGGTTTGATGGTAACAGTAGGGCCACCTCTGTTCGAACAACTTGATAACAACCGTGTGGTCATCATTATCCGGCTTGCTTGATGGAATCCATGTGTATCAGTTAGTATCTTATTCTTTTTGGTATCTATGCATAATCTTCAATTCCCAAAGTTCAAGGCTTCCCAAATTCTGACTGATAAGGTAAATTTTAAACTTGACAAGTGACTTTTTGTTTTAGATAGCATCGATAAATAATTCAAAAAAGAAAATTTAGAAATAAATAAGGAAAGAAAGATGTTCTCTGATGAAGGGGTGGCGAACCAGGCATGCTCAGTTTGGCTTCATTTGGTCCATCCAGAACTTTGTCTACCAATTCTCCCAAAGGCAGAGAGGGGCTAGAATCACCAACGACATTTCCACCATCGGTTCTTCGATGCCTAAGTCAGTATGAATTTCGATTGAAAATAAAAATTGAAGAATTGAGAAGAGTGTAAAAGAATTAGACATTATAAGTCTTGAACATGTCCAATGAAATAAAATAATATTATCTCCTTATTTTAATAATTTTAATCTCATTGGAAAATGTCATTTCAATCAATTTGTAGGATTTTTTGTAACATGTGCAAAATTCTAATAATCCACACCATATTTTTGAAAGTATTCCTTAGCTAGTAATCGGGCTTTGTCTTCTTCAAAAGGTACACCTGTCTTGGTTTTGATTTTATAGACCCAATGAACTGATTGCCTACTCTCTTGGCGAAAGAGGTATCAAGTCCCAAGTGTGCGTATGATGCGGTGCAATAAGTTCCACAACCAAAGCCTCTGCGAAAGTGGGATTGATGCTAACATTGGTTTTGTTGATGTTGCCACATGGATCTATTTCACAATTAAGGATATTTTCCCTCCACTATGGAAGTTTAAAACCAACCATTTCAACCTAATATTGCAATAGCTGCACCATCAGTATATCCATTTATGCTTGAGCATTTTTAAAATTCCTTGCAATACTGCCACATGCAATGTCTATCTCCTCTCATATAGATTTGTCATCTTCGAATTCTTTAGGTATACCAACCCTTTATGGATCTTAAATCTTGGCGCTTCCCATTTCATACCACCTAATTTGTCGTATTTTATTTCATTTTTCCCAAGTCTTTTGTGTCATGACGGATATTGATTCTCCTATGCCTATAACAAGTGTTGGTTCAATTGATACACATCTCTCCATGTTGTCTATCATGTTCTTAATCTTACTTTAAATCTTGTTTCTGTTAGTTTATTAGATGAATCTTAATTTTTAGTTTTTTCCTTCTTCCACTTATTTTGTACATGACTCGCAATCCTAGAAGCTGATTGGGAACAGTTGTTTGTCATCCCTATTTTGCCGCCTCCTTGTTCCTGTATGTATATGTGTTAAACAAAAAACAAACACCATGTTTCTTAAAGAAAAAATAAACAGGTGAATTCTGTGTACAACAAAGTCTTAACATTTTGCCAAAATTGTGTCTAAGAGATTATTATAGTATTTGATTCCTTCTTTGAATACTTTTCTACTTAGTGTACCTCCTAAAATTTCAATATAATTTATATATAAATGAAAGTAAAAACAAGGAATCCTTACCAGATATTAAAAATTCAGGAACTTGCACGAAGTGGTCATATAAAAGACTACTGCTTGTTTTCCAAACTATTTCTACATTTTTTTTTGTCTGTTGTTCTAAAGATATCATTTTCTCATCAAAATTTTGATAAATTTCCCTCTTCGAATTTCAAACCATCTAGGCTACACGAAAAAAAAAAAAATTGATGAAGGTTTCTATTCCACCCGCATTCAAAGCATCTTCGAGCCGCAGTATTTAACTACATAAGCCATGAACTATATTATCCAGAAATTAAGAACACAAGAAAATTAAGTTACATGTGAGTGGTCCTTCTAACATGTTTTCTCACGCAGGTTTCAGTGAATCTTCATTATTCTCGAACGTTAAATGAAATGTTTGATGAGGTGTATTGTCTATTGTTCCATCCAATATACTAATTACGCACTTGGTATGTCGATGTTGTAGAACCAAAGATAATATCCTTGGAAAATTATACTGCTTGACATTAATTTAGGTGGGATCCATCCGAATATAATGACAAACTTAAGTAAATTAATGACATTAATTTGGGTGGGATCAATCTGAATATAATGACAAACTTAAGTAAACTAATATTAAAAGTGAAATATATAGATGTAAGGTGGAGTTGGTTGGTCCATCACAAATCCCTTAGATATGTAATCATTAATTTAGATGATGGTTTTAGCGAATATTCATTAATTTCAAAGAATATTGGTATGTTTGATAATGTGTGTAATAGTAATGGACGAGTATAACAATGTTAAAAAACTAAAAATCTTGTCCTTCTTACATGCTTTACACGCTATATGAAACATAAATTTATTAATTACTCACCTTATATGCTAATGTTACAGCACCGAAGATGAAATCCTAGGGAAAATTAGGGTCTATTCTCTTTACTATTATCCAGTCGTTTTCTGTTTTCGAGTTTCAAAAACAGTGAAAACTCGTTCTCTTTTCTATTTTCGAAAACGCATTTTTGAAAATAAGTTAAAAATTTACAAAAAAAAATCCAAAACGATAGACGTCACCTTAACCACCACCAACGTCGCCTGCACCACACCACCGTCGCCGCAGCAACCACCACCATTGCCGCCTACACTATACCACCACAAAAATCACCGTTGCTGTCGCCGCCATACCACCACCCCAACCACCACCGCCGCCGCCGCCTGCACCACACCATCACCACAAAAACCACCACCATAGCCACCACCACAAAAATCGCCACTACACAATCGCCAGATCCACCACCGCTAAAATTGCCGCTGAACCACCACCACCACCACAGCCACCGCCACACCACACACACCACCGCTACAGCCACTCACCCAAACACCACAGCACCCAACCATCGCCACACCCAAAAACCACCGCGACTTCATGCATACCACAGCCACAGTCACAACATGCACCACACCACCGTCACACACAACGCACCCAAAACCACCACACACCACAGTAAAAATAAAAGAGAGAGAGAGAGAGAGAGAGAGAGAGAGAGAGAGAGACGAAGCTGTCGGTGAACGCAGCCACAACCAACCATCGTCGAACACTACGCACCAATCGCAGCCACCGTAGATGGTCGTCAACAGAGAGGAGTGGAAGAAGAGAGAGACGACGGAGAGAGGGGAAGGAGAGAGAGAGAGAGACAAGAGATAGAGGAAGAAAGAGAACGGGGTTTTCCAATTTTTTATTTTTGAAAACAACTTTTCAAAATGCCAAAAAAAACACATTTTCAACAATCTCAAAATGGACACTCAAAACACAAAATTCAAAATGAATTCAAAACTCAAAACACAAAGAGAACCTCCATTTACTTTTCACACACTGTATAAACGAAATTGAATAAAATGGATTCTCAAAACACAAAATCCAAAATGAATTCAAAACTTAAAACACAAAACCGAAATACAAAGATAACAGTCCCTAAACATTTTTCTTAAGAAATTCGGGATGGCTATGTGGATCTTTTTTCTCACAATTCTATTATATTTATTCTATAATTCCAATAAACAAGATCTACATTAGTTTTGATAATTTGATCTATTCATTATTTGTATGATATGATATAGTGAGGCGACATTGCTAAGAATGAAAATTTCTTTAAGTTTGATGAAGAACAAATGATGAAATGGATTGGGTCAAAAAGGGAAAAAAAAAAAAAGTACAGATGTGGCAGTTGAGCTCCGATTTGGGCTTATAATATCATTTCGAAAAAAGAATGATGAGATGAATAGAACACAATAATGCTGTGATATACGATGTATTTTGACAATTCGAGTTCGTTTAGAATTAGAAAACTGCTTTTAAAATTTTAGTGCCATTTTTATCATTTACTTTATTTCGACTTCTTTGCAATTTTAGTTTGTTTAAACTAGATTTTTATATAAACTCTTATAAATAAATGATTAATTAATCGTTTTTTATCATCTTACATTAATAAAATTTCGTGAGAATATTTCTTCTTTAATTTGGTGGATTCCAAAATTGCGTTCTTAATGTTTTCACTTGAATTCCTTGTTTTACGCCACGTCAAAATCTATGCAGGGTGTGTCTCAATTATACAAGTCGTCTTTTTCTTGATTTATTTTGAAGTAGTGCGACTAAGTTGTAGAATTAAGTTTCTTGAATTTGTACATTATAACCAGCTCTATGATTTGTCGATTTGGGTAGCTAGATGTGAGGAATCTTAGTTGTGAGTTCATTCCTCTCCTTTTATGCTGATAGGTAATCTTTATGGAACAACAGATTGTGTGAATATCCAGTGAACAAGAGTTTAAATCGAAGCAAAGGCCAAAGAGAGAAGTCTCCAAAGAAAAAAATAAATAAAAAGAAAGAGAGAAGAAAAAAAGATCATAATTGACTTAGATCGGGCTATTCATCTTTATATCGCCTAGATAAATCAGATTCGGATGAGGGTGTTCTGGGAGGAATTATATTGACCATTGATATCCTTCTTTGCATGTCCAATTTGACACACAGATCAACATCCAACCAATGGCTCTAGTATTTAATATCAAATTGTTGCGAAGTGAATAAGTTTCTAGTCTTATCTATTGAAGTATTAATTAAGATCGAATCACGAATCCTACTTTACCTAAAAAAACGAGGGTCATCGTGTATAGAAACCCGGACTGTACGAGATAGTTCTATCAGAAAAGAGCTTGGTTACCTTGTGAACAAGTTCTTCGGCTTGTTTAGCCTCCTTAACAGCTTTCTTGGCCAGATTCTCGACGGATTCTAGAGCTTCCTTGAGCTTTGAATCCTGTGGAAGCTTCTCCTCCACCTCTTCCACCACCTTCTCCACCTCCTCTGCCACCTCTTCCACCAACTCTGTCACTGTCTCCACCGTCTTCAGAGCCGCATCTATCTTACCTAAAATATTCAACACCTCAACATTAGTACCACTAAAATTATAAGCTGCTGTTACAGAAGCCAATAACAAAACCTTAATATATTCTAACTTTTAAGGCCTACAAATAGCCCCCCTTTATGTCCCATGGCAGGAAGAATCACAGTTAGCAGCAGCCCCAACAGCCACTTTTTCCTTCATCAGAGACAAAAAGGAAGAATCAAAATTAGCAATATGTCCAAAATAATTTTTTTTTCTCCAAATTAAAAATTCTCATGAAATCTTATACAGTTATAGAGGAGATAAATTTATTAGTTTTGACGAATTAACATTTTTTTATCGAAGGCCAGTACTTGGCGAGACTTGAATAAATCATATTAATTTGTCTCGTTTAAAAGCTCAAAGGTATTAAAGATTTGACACATATATTCGTTTAATATAGTCTTCAACAAAAAGATTACCATGAAGAGGAAGGAGAATCTCCAGAAGCTGCTGAGGCTTTTGGTTGAAATTTGCTCCTTCTGCGTACACACCTGTGACTTCAAGAAACTTTTTCACTTTCAGACAACAATACAAACAAACAGCAACTTAAATTTTAAAGAAGAAGACTTACTTATAAATTCCATATTTAGCTCCAAACTTGAAGAAATGATTAGGGTTTTTGATCTTGCATTGGCCCTTGACCACAGGGAGGTTGAATGAACAGAAATATGGAAAATGCAAATATTGGCAATTTCTGCCATGGCTGCTGAAGAGGCAGATTGATGGCGTACCTGTGATTTTGGTAGCCATTATTAGAGATCAGTTGAGAAATGGATTTCCTCTCCAATATTGAAGAAATAAAGGGTTTATTAAGAAGAATTTATTGAGATAAAAGTATATGCATTGCCATGGTCCTGAATATTTATTCATTAATAATGTATGAAAATATTTTTTATGTAAAACTAGTTGTATAGAAGTTTAAGCTTTCAAGGAAATATAAATTTTTTATTAAAGTTTAGTCTTTAATACGTACCTTTGCAAGGAGTCAAATTTATCTTAAGTTTTTTCATAAATGGGCGACTGCAAAATCATAACTCAGCATTTCTTTATACTCTAATCCATATTAAGTTTAAGAATTAAAAAGAACATGCATTTACTCATTTAATTTAGTTTTGGACGTAGTCCTACAAATTAGTGTTGAATTCATTTTCTATAAAGCTGTCAACGTGCCCAATTTTGATAAAATTTTAGTGACGAAATTTTATATGTTTGCTCTAATCGTGGCAAAACATATTATCTAAAAAACTAATTTAATAACCAAAAGACATTTATTTATTTAAATATTTCTCTCATCATGTTCAATAAAGTCTTTACACATTTCGTCTTAATTATAATTCCTTTTTTGAGTTAAAAAAATGTCTCCGCTGGTTTCTTGATTGAATAATATATTAACAGATCAATGAATTAATTATTTCTTTATTTAATCCCTGTTTTTCGTGTAGACTTGAATAAATTATATATATAGGTGACCAATTCTTTAATTAATCCCGTGTAGGTTATGGCCAATGCAATGCGACGTGATTAGGTCAGGAAAATAATAATAATAATATTTACGACCATTTTCTTGAAAGATAACAAAATCACATGCTGAAAAAATCTTAATATATCTTGTTCTTCCTTGTATGCCACCAGTCATATAGAGCAGCCAATGCTTGGCTAAACGTTAGGGGCCGTTCTATTCGTATTTCAGTTTTTCGTTTTAAGTTTTAAATTCATTTGTGTTTTGTGTTTTGAGTGTCTATTTTAAAATTATTGAAAATATGTTCTTTTTGATATTTTAAAAAATTATTTTTAAAAGTTAGAAAATGGAAAACGTGTTCTTCCAAACCAAACCAAATCTCTCTCTCTTCTTCCCTTACTCTCCGTTGTCTCTCTTCTTCCCCTCCCTTCTCTATAGCTATAAACGGCAGCCTCAAATACCCCAACAATACACGCGCAGGTCTAGAGGAATGAGCAGCAAAGGTTCTTCGATACGACTCTAAATTCATCCATGAATTCAACCGGGTTTGGTCGAAATTGGGCTTGACCCATGGCTTGGGCAAGGTGAGTCAGGGGGAGGGGAGGATTAATTCCTTTTTTGAGTTAAAAAAAGGTCTCCGCTGGTTTCTTGATTGAATAATATATTAAAAGATCAATGAATTAAATTATTTCTTTATTTAATCCCTGTTTTTCGTGTAGACTTGAATACATTATATATATAGGTGACCAATTCTTTAATTAATCCCGTGAAGGTTATGGCCAATGCAATGCGACGTGATTAGGTCAGGAAAATAATAATAATAATATTTACGACCATTTTCTTGAAAGAAAACAAAATCACATGCTGAAAAAATCTTAATATATCTTGTCCTTCCTTGTATGCCACCAGTCATATAGAGCAGCCAATGCTTGGCTAAACGTTATGGGCCATTCTATTTGTGTTTCAGTATTTCGTTTTGAGTTTTAAATCCATTTGTGTTTTGTGTTTTGAGTGTCTATTTTGAAATTATTGAAAATGTGTTCTTTTTGATATTTTAAAAAATTATTTTCAAAAATTAGAAAATGGAAAACGTGTTCTTCCAAACCAAACCAAATCTCTATCTCTCTCTTCTTCCCTTACCCTCCGTCGTCTCTCTTCTTCCCCTCCCTTCTCTATAGCTATAAACGTCAGCCTCAAACACCCCAACAATACACGCACG
>CAIGRP010027775.1:0-14661 GCA_903798385.1 Fraxinus cuspidata | reverse complement strand
TTTAACCTCTGGTAGAAGATAGAATATAAATTCAATAATTTTATCTTTTTTTTTTTTTTTTTTTTTATGGTTTCGTCTAAGTCATCGCCTTCCAATGTAGAACCGAATTTTATTCCCGTGACGATTGCATACTCTTGCAGTCCAAACTATGTGAGGTGGTCCTGTATGTTAAACCATAACTCCTTTGTCTTTTCATTTTTTATCAATCTTAATACAGGTTGTTGAATTAGCCATGCCAAGAATTGAATTTTAGGTAAACTGGCGAGGAACCCAAAGCATGAAATCTCAAAATAAGTTTGCTGACCATCGTCGAAATGCTCAAGTACACTTTTGATGTGTTTGACACAGCTCCGCTAGGAATGTGAGTGTATAAGCACGCGGCTTTGAGAACTAGAAATTTAAAATTCATCTGCGAGAACAAGGAATAGAAAAATAAACAAAAAGGGTCAGATGATGATATGTTGTATGTTTTAATTCAAAACATACATGAAAAAAAGAAAAAGTTCAGACGATGATGTGTCATACATTTTATTCATAGTACATATACATAAGCTGGTAAACAAATTTAGGCTTCTAGAACCAACCGTCGAGATAAGTGACTCAACTATTGAGAACAACAGTTTGTCTCTACAGATGGTTCCACAACTATAACGTTTACATTTCATGAAATAATGATGGTGCTCAATTGATGATATGTCATACATTTCAACCCCTAAAACCACACGTAGAAGAGAAGCTTAACAAATTTTGGCTTGTGGAACCAAATGTCGAGATAAGTGAATTAACTATGAAGAATTTCAGAGCCTAACTATCGAAAATAACCGTTCATCTCGACAAATGATTCCATTACTGTCAGGATTGACAAATGAATTCAAGGTAAAAAGATAAACTTTGAATTGACACCGAATATTATAAACCTAATTAAATATCTCAAAGTACAACATTAACATTTAAAGGAATGAAAATACTTATTAATTTACTAGAAAATAGACAATTACACTTTATTGAACATGTCCGAGAATTTAAATTAAACATAAAACTCTATTGCAGCCAATTTTAAGTTACGTGCTAAATTTTAGATTTTCATCCTGCGGACCGAAGCAAAACCCTACCATCGAACCGCTGCACTCTTCGACACAACCCGTACCAACTTGTGAGGTAGGGAAAAAGGGGTGAGTATAGGGAATATTCCATAGGATACAAATATTAAATAACATTTATCATTCATATACAAAAATATATTGTATATTCATATCAAATCTTTAGAACAGGTAAGAGCTCATATCATATCATTTATACCGGATGACCATATATATATAGCACATCATATCATATCATTAGCATAATAGTTATCAATATGAAATAATAAAAATTAAACGGGACAAAACCACTTGTAACTCGTTATCTTACGTTATAACCTTCAAATGTGTTTCAACCAAAGGAAAAATATTCAGATAATATATGTACTATCAATGTTACTGGATGAAAAATTCCAAGATAAGAATGTGTGTGTAAAAATATTAGGAGAATATATATATATATAGATAGAATAATGATCTCCTAAGCACGGTGCTTAATTTATACTAGGCACCGTGCTTATGTGGCACACTACATTAGTGGGTATTTTGTTTGCCACCTAAGTATGATGCTTAGCATAAATTAAGCGCCGTGCTCAGGAGATCAAATTCGTATATATATATGAATTGAAAATAATTATCTTATGTGAACTTATATTTTCTTGAGCCCAACATACGTTATTTAATGTGAGCTGCAAAATGAGCCTAATATTGATATACTTTTTTCTTTTCCATAAGATATTTAATCCAAACAAAGTAAAATAAATGGACCAAGCGATCAAGTTATCTTATGAACTTTACTGTGATTATTAAGAATATGTCGTAATTGTATTTCTATTGTCTAAACGATCAAAGACAACATAATAAAATTTAGTCACTCGATTATAAAGCACATAAAAAATTATTGAGTGTTACAATCTCACCTCCTCAAAAAATTTAGTCCTCGAAATTACCTTGCTATTAAAGAGTCCGAGATATTTGGCCTCGAAGTTCCATTCTCTTTCCGAAGTTGACTCTTCGACCCCATGGTTTCGCCACTAAACTTTAACTAAGGGGATATCTCTATTCCTTAACTTGTGAACTTTTCTATTCAAAATTATCGTTGGAGATTCTTCGTATGACAAATCTTTTTGTACCTCCAATATTTGATAACCATGTGATTAGAATCATTAAATATTTTATAAGCATGAAAATATGGAACACGTTATGCATTGTTGCCAGTTCATGTGGTAAGACAAATCGATAAGCCACAACCCCAATCCTTTTAAGAATTTCAAAAGGTCGAATGAACTCTGACCTCAACCTTCCCTTCTTACCAAATCTCAATACACCTTTCATCGGTGCAACCTTTAGAAAAACTCTATCACCTTTGCAATATGACTATCTCTCTGATGTATAACTGTACAAGCTGTTTGTTGTATTTTTTCTATCACGAATGTACGATATCATAACAAGTAATATTGTCGACCTTTGAGTTTGGATTATCTTTTTCACTTTAGAACTTAATCAGATTTTTCTAAGTCTTATTTGATGAAAGCAAACAAAGAATTATATGTTGTTGTGAGTTTTTATTTGAACACTTAAAATTAATTAAATTGCACACAAAGGTTGATAAATATTTAAATAATGAACAGATATTAGGGCCGAACAATTTCACATATTGATCACCTTTAAGTCTTAATTCAAGATTCTAATATACCGTTCGATCAAATTCTTCTATTATATATAATTTGCCCTTTTAGAGTTCTCATTGAGCCCATTTAACTAATTTAATCTCATATCTCTATGCGAATCAACCTTAATTAAACGAAATATTAGTTCTAAGAATCCATCTAGTGATCGCAATATTTAATATAGGTATTTCTATACGTTATACTAATATATCGGATTTTACTATATGGTCTAAATCTCAAACTCACCCCTCGATTTGTAAAAGATCAATGAAATCATCAAATTACTGATAAAGTAATTCAATGTATTAAACTCATAACAAAATCAACACATGTATGATGAAATAACAAGAATCTTGAATAAAAGATATAACGGATTTTAAGTAGATTACACTTTTCTCTCTAATATGAAATGTAGCTAGTCATATTGCAAAAAGAAAATGAGAAGTTGTTATTGAATATATCACCGGGTTTTGAATAAAGATGTAGGAAAAAAGAAATTAACATTGCACCAAGGTCTTCTTCCTCTTCCAACCAATGCTTCAAAACTTAAATTTTTTGATATTTTTTCCCGTTGAATTGGGCTCTTCATTCTCTAATTGTATTCTTTTTCTCCCAATGTGTGAATCCCCTTCGAAAGTATAAAAAACTTGTATCTATACCCCTCTCCACATTTGTGTAGAATGGATGGTTTTTATGGAATTCAAAACGGACAAAAAATGCACCCTAGATACACCCAGACGGTGCCTCGGCGCCATGGGAGTGGCTTTCTAGAGTTATGAAGATAGCACGGTGGCGCTACGATGCCACCTTTCAGGTAAACATCTGCACCGCACTTTGTTTTGTGTTTATATTATAACTTAACTCCCGATATTCGATTGAGGCGATTCAGGTTGGGTTGTAAAGATAACCCAAAGGGCTACAACTTTAGCGTAGTAGGTGTTTTCCAATTCAAATTGTTACTAGGCCAAAAATGGGTCTCAATCTCTGGTTGAAAATCTGGAACATCTTTGTGCGGTTGAAAATTGATTAGTGAAAATATTTCTGTCATATTTCACTCATTTTGACATTAATTGTATCTAATTGACTCCTAGCATTCTCGAATCTTCATCTTGAGTTTCAGCACAAATTTTGAGTATTTACACTTTAGTCCCCAAACTTTGGATTTTACCCTCCTTTTTTCACCAATTTTCAATTCTTTCATTCAAACCCACACCATTTCATCGAATTTCACCAAATAAATGAATATGCAATACATTAGGTTATACTTGTTCAAAAGAACTATCAAATGTCTATATTTTTAAGTTCAAATATGTGTATTCATTTGTTTGTCTTTAAACAAAGCCATAACCTAACTTAACAAACACTTAAACATGTAAAATGTCTTGATTAGATAACCTGCCATTTTGTCGAAGGATTGAAGTCATTGTCTTAAATCCATAAATAGCTTCAAGGTCCCATTACCAAATCAATATCTACTTTTCTAATGCAAAACTAGTGTGTATATGTGTGTGTTTATAAAAATTTTGTAAAACACTATAAATTTACGAGTTGTTTCGATTCCTGACCCTCGATGGTCCAATTTTCACTTTTATCACTCGTAAGATTCACACACTCCTAAAATTATTCTTTTTTACTACTTTCCCTGTGTGTGATCTAAGGCTGAATCTTTATACCAACTCCTCACCCTCTTTAGCTTAAATGGATCTTATTAATTGCAAGTCGATACTTCAACAAATAAGGATTCTCCAAATTTTGGTACTTCAACCTACAAGACTCAACTAGGCTAATAATCACTTGTCAAAAGTCTAAATTCCTCAAGTAAGTGTTTGTGACTTAATTAAAGCATGAAGTATGTAAATACATAATTATTAGTTTTTTAATCTTATGTACAAACTTCTCTTCATTAAGCTTTCTAAATGACTATTGTAGTAAGTTTTAGGCTGATAACTCTCAAGTCAGGTGAACATTGGGCACCTGATTTTTAGATATCCTTCCATAGTTAATCACTTGAGTTATAAAGACTATGAAGAGATGTTTCACAATGAGATATATTTTTTTTCTTCTTTCTTTTTTTTTCTCTTTTTTTTGCCATGATTAGTGCAATGCCCCTAATTAAAAACACATTCTTCAAAATCAATCACTAACATAAGATTTTCACCTAATTTTTTCATCATATTGATATTAGATTCACACAGAAACTTACACATATGGAATCCCCATTCATATTCATATCTCCTTACAACAGTAAAATCACCTCCAATATAATCTAAATTTGGTTGAAGGATATATATATTGTAGTAATTTTTGGGTTCAACATCTAAGTTCTACCGTTTCAACCTATTAAGCATAAGAATCAATCCATTACTTTATAATGCTAAACTTAATTCATGTGCGTAATTAGTATCAAGTTTTACATGGATAAGAATCAATTAATCAAAGTATGTAATATATCCATAGTTCATAAATTAATAAATAATTCTAAATATACCCATACAAGCACAAAATAAACAAGATTTTTTTTAAATTTTAAATTTTTTTATATATAATAATAAGAAGAAACACATAATCACATAAAAAAAATAAAACTAAAATCTTAATGATTTTTCCATTCCCCAAAACTTAATAAAGACATTTTCCTCAATATTTTAAAATCTAGTTTAACACATATAGGGGTGGGGAAGAAAGGAAGAATGACTCCCCAGATTTTTTGTCTAATATTTGAGGTGGCTTGTTTGATCAGTTTATTCCTTTCTTTTCTGAGATACCTCTTGTTTGATATCCATGTACCTTTGAAAAATGAAAGAAGACAAATATAAGAGTTAAGAGATGGATTAAAAGTAATAATGTGGCATATATGATAACCAAATATTTTTATTTTACTAGAGCTTTGAAAAATATACCACATATTTTTCCTACCGTTTTTGACTCAAATATATAATTTTTGTTAATAGGTTTAATATCGATATGATGACCCTCTTTAGTGAAACAAAAACATACATAAAACTAATGGACCTTAATAGATTGTATGCAATGTAAATACAAAAAGTATAATAAATAAAAAAGAGAAGAAATTTGGTTGCCTCCCAATAAGCACTTAATTTAAAGTCTTTAGCTAAACTTTAGCATAAGTGCTTCAAGACACTTTAAATATGGCTTTGGATATCCTGCTTAACTTGTTCAATTTATCTTTGTTCCATATTTCACAAGTTCTCCAAAATTGTACTTTGCCCATTTGAATATGGTATGCCTTGCCTAAATTGCCTAATTCAAACTCAACGAAGAATACTTCTATGTTCTCATCGACTTTAATTACAAAACCAATGAAGTTGGAGGTTTACATGCTAATCCCATCTTCTTTGAAAGCCACTAATTCATTTGGCTCCTTTGTGATTAATCTATTTGTTTCTACATATTCTTCTTCTTTAATTGGTTCATCAGGTTGAATAATGAAGAGATCCTCTATTTGCATGTTATTTGACTCATCTGAAATTACTTGATCTTCAATCCATTTATATTTGGAAAGATGATGTCTCATCTAATGCCCCCACAATATTCACAATTTGGTTTAATCTCCCCATAAAAAATAGATTTGATATTTAGTCCTTTCAAAAAGCCAACTTTATCAAATACAATAGGCTGATCGTATCCTCACTTTTTATTATTGTCTGAAGATGAATTTTTCAAAGAGCGTGTCACCTTCATTTAAGTCGGGATCAATTATTGTGAATTTTTGATCTTTTACTTCTTTTTATTCACTGTCAATAGTGCAAAGAAAAACAAGTCGATCAATTGAGTCTATTTATTAATCAAATTACATATCTCTATGTGAATCAACCTTAATTAAACGAAATATTAATTCTAAATATTCATATAATGATCTCAATATTTAGTATAGGTATCTCTATACGTTATACTAATATACCAGATTTTTCTATTGGCCTAAATCTCAAATTCACATTTCGATTCGTAAAAGATTCACAAAATTATCAAATTAGTGATCAAGTAGTTGAATGCAAGAATCTTGAGTAAAAGAAACAAAAAGGCCTCAAGTAGATTACATTGTTCACCATAACACGAAATTTAGCTACTCGTAATGCAAAAAGAAAAATGAGAAGTTATTAATGAATATATCATCGGGTTTTCAATAAAGATGTTTGAAAAAGAAATTAATTTTGCACCAAGATCTTCTTCCTCATCCAATCAATGCTTCAAAACTTGATATTTTTTTTATGTTTTTCTTCCTTAAATTGCACTATTCAATCTTTAGTTGTATTCTCTTTCTCTCGACATGTGAAACCCCCTCAAAAGTGTCAAAAACTTGTATTTGTACTTCTCTTTAGTTGTATTTTGGTCATAGTTCACTCATTTTGACTACTAATTGCATCCATTTGACTCCTACCATTCTCGAATCTTCATCGTGAACTTCGACACAACTTTTGATTATTTACACTTTAGTCCCCAAACTTTGGATATTGCCACTTTTTCGTCAATTTTCACTCCTTTCTTTCAAATCCATTTCATTTCATCGAGTTTCACCTAATAAATGAAATACATGATAAATTAGGCTGTAATTATTCAAAAGAACTATTAAATGTTTATATTCTTAAGTCCATGTAAGTGTATAAAATACACTTATCATAGTTCCATGTTAAAATTTACTTTAATTGGCAGAAAATGAGCTGATTTTGTCAAACGATCAACCACTACCCAAATAGAATTGTAACATTTTACTGATCTTGAAAAGCCTACTACAAATTCCATCACTATGTGTTCCCATTTCCATTTTGAAATATCCAACGATTTCTATAATCTTGATGGACTTTGATAATCAACTTTGATAATTTGCTTTGACATGCGGATAGACAATACAATTCTCCACGAATAGACCAATTCCTTTTCTCATGTTTCTCCACCAATATTTATCTCGAAGTACCACCGTGATGTGCAGAATATGGGGTAGAGTGAGCCCTTTTCAATATCTCATTTTTTATCTTTTCATCCTTGGTACATACATTATTCCTTTAAAAGTCAGCACTTTGTCTGCCGATATTTCAAATCCTATACGATTGTTTGTACCATCATCAGCCTTAATCTTCTGCAGAAATGATCCTTATCATGTGCTTCATTAATTCAATCCTGAAGAGTAGATTGAATCATTAACACTTTTATCCTCGCTGAACTCTGAGTTGATGGTGTAATGACTTCCAATTTCAGTTTTTCAAAGTCCTTTATCAATGTTCCTGTACAGTGGGTAAAACTATTAAATGCAATACCATCTTCTTGCTTAAAGCATATACGACTACATTGACATACCCGGATGGTAAAGAATCGTATAGTCATAATCTTTCACTAACTCCAACCATCTTTTCTGTCTCATATTTAGTTCATTCTATGTGAAGAGGTATTTAAGACTAGTGATCCGTATAGATATCAAAATCCCTCTATATAGATAGTGACATAATATCTTTAAGAAGAAAACTACCAATGCGAGCTCCAAGTCGTGGGTCTGATATTTTTACTAGTACTACTTCAACTGTCTCCAGACATAAGCAATCACATTTCTATGTTACATTAAAACACAACCAAAGCCCTGCTTGGAGACATCACTATAAATTACAAACCCATTTAAACCTTCGGGTACCGTTAGTATAGAGGCAGAGACTAATCTCTGCTTAAGTTTCTAAAAACATTCTTCCCACTTTTTTGTCCACTAAAATTTAACACCCTTTCTAGTCAATTAAATTTGGCATATAATTTTTCCTTCCTCAAAGTTTTGAGTATTACACAGAGTTATTTCTCGTGCTACCTCTTATCTTTGGAGTACACAAGTATATTATCAATAAATACTATAACAAATTTTTCCAAGTACTATTAAAACACTCGATTCATTAGGTCCATGAATAGTGCGGAGCATTGATCAAACCAAAAGGCATGACAGTGAACTCGTAATGTCCATAACGAGTCCTAAAAGAAGTTTTCCGTTTATCACTTGCCTTGAGTTTTAGCTGATGATACTTGACCTCAAATCGATCTTAGAAAACTCATTTTTACCCCTTATCTGGTTGAACAAATCTTCTACTCTTGGAAGTAGATATCTATTTTTGATAGTTAGACGATTCAATTCTCGGTAGTCGATACACATTCTCATAGTCCCATCCTTCTTTTTATCAAAGAGTACTGGAGCATCCTATGGAGATACACTTGGTCAAATGAAACATTTTCCCAACAATTCCTTCAATTGTAGCTTCAATTCTTGAAATTCTTTCGATAACATTCTGTATGGAGCTTTGGATACTGGTGCTCCTTCGAGGACCAAGTCAATCATAAATTTCACATCCCTATCTTGTGGGATGCTGGGTATGTCTTTTGGAAATACATCTACAAAGTTTTGTACAACATTGATATCATTAACGATTACTTTTGTGTGTTGAGAACCGATAACATTAACTAAGTGATAGCCCAAGAATAGCTAATCAAGAGGGAGATGAATTAGTTTTTAAAAATTTTTCAAAAAATTAATCAATAATCGAGTACATAATAACGAGATAGATTAATTTAAATAATAGGCATGAATATGAAAGCAATAAGTAAGAGGGGCAGAGAATGCAAACGGTATAATTATGGAAGTTCGATCCAATGCAATGATCTACGTCCTCCGTTACCAAGCTCTCCGATACGAGCTTGGCCAATTTCACTATGTTGATTGACTTGTGGTACAATCCAATCCTTTAAAAAGCTTCTGGTGGCTCGCAAACAAGGAGTACCTATCCTTTTACAACATTGAGTATTATAGGACCTCAACACGATCCACAAGTTTAAAGAGAATTGATTTTACAAATTGAAATTTCTCTCTTAATGAATGATATGATCACAATTAAGTACAAATAGAGAAATATGCTAACACTTTAAATAAATAGCAATGAATGAAGCTTAAGTATTAGGTATGAAAAACTTTGATGTGTAGAATAATTTTCAAAAGGTTATTTAATCAAAGGTTTTCCAAAGTTAAAATGATTTAATACTAAATGAAATGAGAAATCAATACAATTTTTGCTCAAAAATATCTCACATAAATGCTTTTGAATGTTCTCATAAATGGAAACGTATTTATAATAGTTGGAAAAAGTAAATTTTTCTGTCGAACCGGATAGCGTCTGAACTTCCATAATAGTACCGGACAGCTGAATAAAAACCCGAAACTACATAACTCATACCACTTTTTCAGTAAATTCTATTTCATTTCTTTTAAGTTCCTCTCCTTTCATCAAGGTATAGGGTTGATCAAACCTTGCTGTCTTTAGCAACAATGCTTCCATGCAGGACTTCCTTGAGGTACTCAAGTGCCCCGAAATAGATGATATGGCTTGTAGAGCCATAACTTGAGAAGATGGGAAGTCTATTCTCTGGAGTGTTTCTAACAGTGCTTCTATGGATTCCTCCCTATAGATGCTCATCTTCCTAGGAATGACCTAATGAAACAAAACATTAACCAAAAAACATGGTTTAGATGAGTGTTACTTCGTCAGAAATCAAAACGGTAAAAAATCTGATCGTTTGAGGAAAACTAGACGTCCGGATAGACATAGTGCAACTTACTTCCATTTTGTCCGTTGTGACTTTCTAACAAGGAAGGCTTTAGAATTTCCAAGGTATGTGATGTTAATGGACTAAAAATTAAGTTGAAATTCTTATCTTTGAAAAATTATTTTTTTGCAAAAGATTTTATGAAGTAAACTTTTGTCGTGTATAAAAGTTCGTCACTTGAGCTTTCTATGAGTCATTGCTAAGGATTAAAGTATTTTACCTTTACAAGTGAGTTCAACCATATAGTTCTAATATCTTCAATTGATTTGGCATGAGTACACGTTTTGTTGTTCAATTTTGAATTTGGGGCAAGTGCTTGATTTGTTTCCGATTGTTTTGGCGTGAGTTCCTGATTGGGGATGCTCGATTTCCATCAAGTTCACAACTTGTAACAATGAAAAATTGAATATAAATGTTAGATATAAAGATATTTTAATTCATATAATCAAAATATAGGATCAAACACAGATCAACACTAGAATCCCTAACTTGATTCTTTTCTCTTTTATAGATCAAGCATACATATGATGTTATTCCTCCTTTCTTATACAAGTCAAGCATGCATATCATCGTACAAATGTTTCTCCTTTTTGGCATAAGCAAAAAGAACAAGAATTAGGGAATGAAAACAACCATAGACAAAAAGAATGAACTATAAAGCATTACCCAAAGGAAATCGCATAAAATTGAAATCATAGTGAAATATTCATCATGAAGAAAACTAAAGCAAACAATATTAATCATGAATCGAAAATAAACATCTATTGTAAAGCAAATAAGGTGAAATTCAAAAAATAATGACTACTACTCCGGAGGAGGCGGAGGAGAGAAGCGAGCACAAAAATGGGCGTAGAAGGCATTCTGATAAGCGTGAATAGTCGCCTATTGCGATTGAATGGCTTTCGGTTGAGCTAGAATGGCGGCCTATTGAGCTTGTATAGTGGCCTGCTGAGATTGCATCTGATGAAGCATCCCACCGATGTCATCAACCGAGGATGTGAGGAAGTCGATGCCGCCGTTCAATAGGTTGTATTGATCCTTGGTAAATGTAAAGCCACTTCCCGAAGATTGAGGGATACTGGAGTCCGAAATTTCATGAAGGAGGAATATGAGCTTCGGATACATCATCGTCGTCACCCTCATCATCTCCTTCAAGTGGTAGAGTTGAAGGACCCGAGGTGGGGTCGAACCCCTTGGTATGTGTCACCCAGTAACCATGTTCTTTAGTAATTATCATGTGTTTAAGGGTTTGAATGTTTAGACTGTCGGTGGGTCGAAGTTGGACAAATTTCTCATCGTTCAATGAAACGTTGAAGTGTTTAAAATTTTTAGTGAGAAGCATGTCATATGGTAAAGCTTTAACATGTCATGAGGAATTGACAAGTTTCATGGGTCCCAATGCAATGGTGGGAAAATCAAGTTTCCTATCGACAAGGAAAGAGTTGAGAAGAAAAAGATCCAATGAACCTACTTCATCTCGATGACCCTATTGTGGTAGGATAACATTTGCAATGATGTTTTCTAAAACCTTACATGGAAGAGTCAATTGATTTGCACTAACTTTCGTGATATTTTCAAAAACTTTCTCGGTAACGTGATGACAAGCCTCGGTAGGGTCATAGCCATCTAACGTGGAATGTGCTTTATGAAGAAAAATCTGTGTTTCACACACCTCAAGTTCCAAAATGTCACGAAGGAATGCTTTGTTTTTTACAATGCATTTATTTTTAATCAAACATGAAATATGACTAGAGCGGGAAGTAAGAAACATTTTTTTGTAAAATTCTTTCATAAGTCATGGGTATGCATGCTTTTCTAAAGTTGCAATAGAAATTCAACCCATATTTTCAAAAAGTTCTTCTGTATTAAATGTCGGTGCTTAATATTAAAATCCGCAAAATCAACATTTTAACCTATTAAAATTGGGGATTATTCAAATGGGTTGGATGTCACCTCGGGTTCTAAATCAAACTCTTCGTCAAGAATGGTAGAGGAGATTGCCTCACTGTGCTCTTGAGACTTTTTCCCGTTTGTTTTGAGCCGACATCGTTGGAAATCAAGAATGAAAATAGAGAGAGAAATATGTGAGGTTAGGGTTTTGATTTGGTGAAATTGGAGTGTAGTGGATGAATTTCTTGAGGAATTGAGATGTATAAGTAATGGGTTTTTGATTTGGAATAGTAATTGATGATTTGAAATGGAAGATTGAGTGATGGAGAAGAGAATTAGGGACAGAAAAGTGAGAAAAATGGACGAAAAATGAAAAAGAAGTGAGCATGTTCAAGATTTATAAGATTTGTCTGTCGTTGGACCGGACGTCTGGTTCAGCCATCCGTACGTCTGGTTTGTCAGAAAAGTTTTCTATCAAACCGGACGCTTGTCTGGACAGTCCGATTCAATCCAGACATTCGGTTTCTCGTCTGTAACCTCCTTTTTTTTAACAACATACTAAGCCATGTAAATATGATGCACATGAAAAAAAAAAAATTTTGAGTATTTGTAGTTAAGAACTTAATCATTTATTTCAAATTCATCAATAATGCCTAAACCTCTTCTAATATGTGAGAAACGATCTAGATGTAGAGGTTTTGTAAAGATATTGACCAATTGATTTTCTGTTTTTACAGATTCTAACACAATGTCTCTCTTTTGAGCATGGTCTCTTAGGAAGTGATGTATAATTTTTATGTGCTTCGTCCTAGAGAGTTTATGACACTAGTGTTATCACACTTGATGGGTATATGATCAAAAGATATGTGATAATCACTAGTGTCATCACACATGATGGGTATATAAAGCAATGAAATTTTCTTTCTTACTAAACCATGATACAAGTACAAAGCCTAGAAAATAACACATTCCGCTAGTGATTTTTCAATCGATTTTGTACCTGGCCCAATTGCCATCCGAATAGCTAAGTAGATCAATGTGGGTGCTATTAGGATACCAAAGCCCTAGAGTTCTAGTGTCGCTAAGATATCTCAAGATTCGTTTCACGACCTTGAGATGTGATTCTTTAGGATTTGATTGAAATCAAGCACATAGACACAGACTAAACATAATATCAGGTCTACTTGCTGTTAAGTAAAGAAGAGATCCAATGATATCTCGATAATTTTTATATCAACGGACGTACCTTGATCATCCTTATCCAATTTTATGGATGTGGCTCTAAATCATCCATGTCGAACTTCTTGAACATTTCCAATATGTACTTACTTTGATTGATGAAGATTCCATCACAAGTTTGCTTAATTTGGAGACCGGAAAAGATTAAAGTTCTTCCATCAAACTCATTTCAAATTCCATGCTCATATAATTAGAAAACTCTTCGCAAAGATAAATATGAACATCACCAAATATAATATCATCAACACAAATTTGAACAATAATCATATCGTTCTTTTGAATTTTAACAAAAAGAGTGGTATCCATTTTTCATATTGAAAAACCATTTGAAACTATAAATTTGCTTAATCATTTGTACTAAGCCCTAGAAGCTTGTTTTACACCGTAGAAAGCTTTTCGGAGTTTGAAAACATAGTTCGGATGTTTATGATTTTTAAATTGGGGTGGTTGTTCAACAAACACTTCTTGAATAAAACCGTTAAGAAAATCACTTTTGACATCCATTTAATAAAAGAGTGAATTTTTTATGACAAGCAAATGCAAGAAGCATGCAAATGGATTCTAATCTAGCCACCCGTGCAAATGTTTCTTCAATATCGATGCCTTCTTCTTGACTGTAACCTTGGGCATCTAATCTAGCTTTGTTACTCACAATTATTCCGTTCTCATCACTTTTATTTCTAAAGACCCATTTAGTATAGATAACGGTTTGATCATTTGGTCTAGCAACTAATTCCCAAACATGGTTCCATTCAAATTGATTAAGTTCTTCTTGAATAGCTTGAGTAAAAAATTCATCCACTTCGCATCTTTGAAGTTCTTTGGTTCAAAATGAATGTACAACTACTTAAATGATTTTTAGTAGAGGGTCTAGTTGTAATACCTTTTGATAGATCACCAATGATTAGTTTTTTAGGATGAGAAGGAACAAACCTCCATTTTTTTGGTAGAGGTAAATCGTTTTGGACTTCGGTTGGCTCTTTTTCGCATTGTTGAACATTTTCTCCTTCTTGACGTTCATCTTGTGGATTTTTCTTGTGTTGATCTTGAATAGTCATTTGTTCGAATAGAGTTTCCAATCGTACAACAATATCAATACCTTTTTCATAATCAAGAGAGTTAGTTTCATTGAAAGTGACATGCATAGATTTTTCAACGACTAGAGTTCTTTTGTTGAAAACTCTATAAGCTTTACTAGT
>CAIGRP010027765.1:0-10557 GCA_903798385.1 Fraxinus cuspidata | reverse complement strand
GAAGTAACCTAATTGTGTTAGTGTTATTCAAGGCCCGGCCCATTACCTTGGACAGCTTTAGGGTTGATAGCTCATTTATTGTTACATATTGGGCCTTACTATTCCTTAACCTAAAAGCCCAAACCTATACTATATATATGGTGTGGTTAGAGTGGAAAAATTAGTAGCGGTGTGTTTGAGAGAAGGCGGCTTCCTTTTGCTTCGTGCTTCTTGGTATTGGATTTGTGTTTGAATATGCCTTCTTTCTTCCTTCTTCTCTAGCCTTTGTGGCTATCATTTGAGGGCTATAGTCTTCACACTCTCTGCCCTTTGTGAGCACCTTGGAGCAATTGGGATTGGGGGTTTTAGTTCAGGACTTGGTTTGTGATTGTGGAGTCGATTGGAAGTTAACTGAACTCGGTTATTTGGTGTGATTGGAGCCCAATATTCAACATTTAAAGTTTAGCTATATATATTTATTTCAGACATATAAAATTGTAATTCCAGATATTTCAATAAACCTGCAGACGGTTTATATCTTTTGTTATGATAGGGCTTCTCAAAATAATGCAATAACCGTCCCACACACCATAAAATAAATGAAGAAAGATTAACAAACCAACTTAAATAAAGAAAGTTACAAGCATAATTTTTAATTTTAATTAATTAGGAGTTTATTTAATTTTTTGGAATTTATCTTCATTGACGTTTGATTGACTCAGTATTGGTAAGTAAATAGCATGTTTAAGGGTGCTTCTTTTCAGATTAATTTTGCCATTATACGAATACTAAGTGGAAAATGAGTGTATGTGCTCTACTCTTTAGATAAGCGGTTCACGTAATTTCTATTTAAAGTCAAAATGAAAATACAAGAGGTTTATGTTTCCTCGAACGAGCCTAATATATTTCTTTACGCTTTCTTCTAGTTCTTTAAGTTACGAATAGAAATGTATCCAAAACATTTGGTATCAGGGTCGTGCATGGAGAATTATACGTCTCCAAAATTACCAAATCCCAATTTGAGATCCGAAATAGTGCAACTTGTAGGCTAGATTTAGATATGTTGTTGCAAAAATTGATAGTCTAGCGAGGCAACCAATAAAGAAATAGCAGTCGTCGAGTCAACGTTAACAATACTAATTGCCGTCGACGTAGTTTTGGAAGCGTGATTGATTTTTACAATCATAAATTTTAGTTAGTATTTTTGTTGAATGAGTCAATAGTGGTTAGGTTTTGCCCACTATATGAGTATTTTGTGAAAATTTGGTTTATGTACTCTACTTCTTAGATATTGATC
The DNA here is from genome assembly GCA_903798385.1 of Fraxinus cuspidata. NCBI lineage: Eukaryota > Viridiplantae > Streptophyta > Magnoliopsida > Lamiales > Oleaceae > Fraxinus > Fraxinus cuspidata. The sequence continues at coordinate 9,281 of CAIGRP010027765.1, read as the reverse complement.
CTTATAATTTTCTATTTAAAGAAGTAATGAAATCGATGTTCATTGTTTCAAAATAAAAATACTTTTTTTTTTTTTTTATTAATCTCTTAGGAGCTCATTCAAGGGAAACCAAGACTTGACCAGTTCATGTCATTCTAATTTCTAAGTAAAGTTCAACAAATCCAAAAAAGGAGTGGGCTCAAATAGTAAAATAATGAAAGTTAGAATTTCCGGACTCGTTTAATGCCTAAGAAAAAAATTTGTACAAATTTCATGAATTAGTAGTCACAGAATGTGGCCAAGTTTCTCATCAACTGTAATGGAAGCAAATCAAAGTTGGGTGACTTGATCGTATCAAATTGAATATGAGTGACTAGATGTGTAAGCAAATTGAATATAAGTGATGTAATCGCACCAAATTGAAGATAAGTGACATGGATACACCTTTGCTCAAAGTTGGGTGACCAACAGTGCATTTAATGTGTTTCAAAATAGTGTGTGTGTGTGTGTGTGTCTATGTGTATATATATATATATCACTTGAAGAGAATCATTATTTTGGAGGATTTTAACTTTACCACAATTTAATTATTTTAATAATACACAACTTTTCGTTTTTCAATATGTAATAAATACTACAAAATCATTGATGAATTTATATCTCTTCATGTATTTAGGAATTTTATTGGGTGTTTAAATTTATTAGAAATTAATTCTTATTTATCAAATGTAGAATAAAAAGATTGCTCATTTTTAGTATTTCATCATGGCAAAAAAAATTTGAATCATAAAAGTTGAGTCTCGAGAGTACAATTTTCTTCTCTTAAATTTATATCCTAAATTTTACTTTCACTAGTTCATTTGAGACTCAACAAATCATCACAATAAATTGGTATCAATAATACTTTTACAACACCTATTATGTATTTCAAAAGAACGTGTGATGCATGTTCAACTCCGCCTAGTAGAGATAAAATGGGAGAGAAAAGATTTACCTTTTGCTAACAGGATGAATCTGTTACTAAAAGTTAATTTTAGGGGAAGTTTCTGAAGTTTTTGAAATAGAGGGAATATATCTACAGTTGGCATAAACCTTATGGAAGGTTTATGTAATTTTCTGTTTTTAATTTTTAGATTGTTTAGGGCACAGCGACATAGTGGGATCCGAAGACACAGTGGTCCTTCTGATTTGGCTTGCTCAAGACAAGAATTTAACTTAGGGTTAATTACACAACTATGGAACAATTGAGAGACTTAAGTTGCAAAATCAGGTGAATTAAAAGTAATTCAAAAATCAGGCTTGACTTCAAATTTGTTATTTTTGTTAAACTGTACATAACTTCTTGGCGTGCATGTAATTTTATGTATCTTAACTAATTTTTTGACTATATGTAACATTTTTTATTTTTACAGAAATCCTATATCTGAAAAGTCACAATCCTTGTAAATTGCACTCTATTTTATTTTACATTTAAATCGTGTAATAGTACATTTGGTTTCCTTGAATTTGTAATTTATAATACGTATTATTGTTGAGTTTGTAATTTTTTCAAATTATACATATTAACTTGTGCATCACCACAAACCATCACCTTCATAACTGCCGTCGTCGCCATCTTCCTAAATAATTTATATGCACTTCTGGCACCGTTAACAAAAACCACCACAAACTGGCAAGAAAAATCAAAAATCACTGCATCATTTCGAAAATTACTTATTCGTAATTGAACCAACCACCATTACAATCATCTCATCTTGAGGTGAACACAATTTGATTTTGAGTGATTTTTAAACTATTTCCAAACAACCTGCTTAAAATGGTTCGAAAATTTTTTCATACATAAGAAAATCTCCAAATCAAACTATTTTTTGGATATGATTTGACTTCAAACCCACGATTACAAAAACATGAAAACAACATCGGTCAAACGAGAGAAAAAAATATATTGGTCTAAATTTTCACTATAACACTTAGATTGAAATAATATAAACATAAACGTTACAACACTAATATATTGGTTTTATATTTCACTTCATGTCATTAATTAAATAATGACATTGTTTTATATTTAATTTCATTAGTGAAATAATGGCATTATATTAATATATTTGTTTTGCATTTCACTTCATTTCATTAATTAAATAATGACATTGTTTTACATTTATTACCTTAAAACTTATTTTTACCATAGTAATTTTTCTTAAATCGTTAATATTTGATTTTAATATATTCTTAAATCAAGTTATAATTATAGAATTTTATTAACTGATTTTTGAAATCGTATTGTTAAAAGTTTTAAAATTAACAATAACATAATAATTCTTACATGTATTGAAAAATTAACATCGTCTTATTAACTCTTACAATTTTACATAATAATTTTTAAATGGGTTTTTTCTTCGAAATATATGCTTGAGATTTGCAAGGACCGTAGGCCCATATGATTTAAACAGTCCAGGTATGGGAGGGACCACCTTGTAATAAGACCATTTCAGGTCCATTTAAACAGTCCAGGTGTGAAGGGACCACCATGTCATAAGAACATTTTTAGGGCCCATTGTTCAAGCAGACCAAGTAGAATTCAACTCTACGCCACGAAAATGGAACAAAAAATTTTTGCACTCTTCATTTTGTACTCTCTTACAAGCTAGAACCAACTTTTATGTTTACTAATTGCTTGTTTGGTTTTCATTATAACGAGATTATAATGAAAAGAAGTATTGAATACACTAAATGTGTTCACTTTTATGGTACTATTTTTTATTTTGTTATTAATATAACATGTCAATTCGAGTGATTTAACTAAAAAAATTTAAAAATAATTGAAGAAAAAACGAGATACAACAACAAAGAAAAATTTACGAGTCGTAATCCAGTTGTCAATAGCTCAAGCTCATGCATAAAATTGAATAGAAAGGTTTCACTTAGTTGCACAACTATGATCGTGACTAGTCTCTACTTCCCTTAGCAATGGGAAGAGACTAGTGTTGTGGCTGCTTTCGAAGCAAGGCTTGATGGTGAAAAGAGCTTTTATTCAGTTGAACAAATATTTTCTCACAACTTCATATGAAACTTTACTGTACACCATATTGTCGAGAGTAATATTCCATATTGATTAAGGGGAAAATAAATAGATTCGGAAATTGAACTACTTCTTTATAAAATTAACCTTTAATATGGAACCCCCAATTTTTCGTATATAAAACCACATTCTAAATAGCACGAAAAGGTGCCACCTAGCATGAGGCGCTTTGAAAACGTCATGCATAAGGGCAAGGCGTAGAAAAAAGCGATCATTCCCTATTTTGACAATCTAATGCGAGCCTAGGCATTAAAAGTTATTTTAAAAAATCTAATTTTTAGGAGCAATTTCTTGAATTTAATGGCTAATGTGACCAAAGCACTAAATTAGTGTGGATAATTCTTTTGTCCCATTTATCTCAAAACGATTTTGCACTTTCGATTTTCAATTGTCTAGATTTTTGAAACTTGAATATCTAGTTGTAGGAATTATTAAGTAATTATAGTATTTATGATTTTAATTGTCTGATATACATAGTTTTATTTATTTAATGGTTATAGAGTAATTGAAATAAGAAAATACCCTTATACGTCTAGACTCATAAGATTTAAGGCTCGAACTTGTCACCTTATCAGGCCTCGAACATGTTTGAAAAGCGAATAAAGTCTAACTAAAACATTGTAAATTATAAATAAGTCTTAAATCTTTTCATTCAGATTACAAATATTGAATTCATAATTACAAGATACAAGATAATTTTTCCAGTAATATCTCTTCGGATCACCGAACTTCAGCTTTGTTATAGTCTCAGCTCCATCATCAATAGATATTGCAAGTTACAAGATAATTTTTCCAGTAATATCTCTTTGGATCACCCAACTTCGACTCTGTTATAGTCTCAGCTCCATCGTCAATAGTTGCCAATTCACTTTATCAAATGCATTGGATACTTCAAGAGTCACCTCCTCAAGAGAACCAACACCAAGTACAACACTTCTCATATTAATAATCAGACCTTGTACTTGGTGGAGTATTTTTACACTTTTCGTTCATGGCTGTCAGTTAAGCAAAATATCATGTCAGCACTTCTTCTTTGAAGGGTTGCCTCTTCCACCTTTAAGTTCAAGACGATGATGCCATCTACCATAGTTTTATAATAGTCCATCAAGTCCAAAGCTAGGTAACACGATCAAGTTGAAATCTATTATTCTTATTTGACGATTTTCACAGTATAGGTCTAGCTACTCGAGTTAGTCTTACATGTTGATAATTGATCGAGAAAATGCGGTGACAGTGGGCTTGGTTGATGCTACGATACTCAAGTCGGTTCAACTGTAGAAGAGAAGTTTTGGACTACTTCTCAACTTGTCTAAATAAACTGACATCACTAAACCCCTATTTGAGCATCATTTTCTAAATTTTTTTTTCTTAAACTCATTTTCAAACACCCATTTTTCAAATAAAATAATCTTGCTCATAATTTTAAAGGAAAAAAATCTACATTTTAGCTGCACGTTTTTCAAAATGTCACTATCGTTAAATTTATTATCCCAACAAAAAAAATGGGGTTGAAACATATCCTAATCAAGCTAGTTAAAAAAGGTGAGAAAAATGAAAGAATAGATTACTGTATCAGATAACTCTGAAGAAAAAGAGAGCAAAAGTTCCCTAAGTTTCCGTTGGTCACAAGACTTGAACCTCTTTATAGGAGACAATTGGATGTTACAGTTCCATCTTTATATGTCATCATATGATTTTGACTATGACTAAATCTTTTCCATAGGACTGCTTCATAGGGGTTCCTTCCTCGCCATCAACTCAAATCTATCTATTTTGCTCAACTATACTTTTCCTTCACCCCCACCCCCAACCCCCAACCCTACCCCCACCCTACTCTAAGACAAGACTTCTTTAACATTACATTGCAAAGTAGAGCATGTAAATGCCACCACCCCCACTCCCACACCCCACTGACCTACCCTTAGACAACACTCCCTAAATAATACACGGCAAAATAGATCCTGTCAATCACCCCACAAAACCCCCCACCCCTCACTCCACTACCCTTGAGACAATTCTTAAAGCGAACAATGTTATTTATCAACCGCAATAATAAACAGTCTAGATGATAAAAGCATATTGTCTAATAAAATCGGAATGTTGTTTCATTTTTAAACAATGTAATTGTAATCCTATTATTACGTATTCTGCTATTCATCGATCCTACGAATATCATTATTCTACTTTAACGTTACATGGCAAATTAAAGTGAATCATGTTAACAAAGGCATCACTAGACCAATCCCAAGCTCACTCTCTCTCCCCCTCCCTCTTTAGATATCTTGGAAAGAGAGTGAGAAGTGGGAAACTGAGATTCTTACATTATTCCGGTTGTATCTCGTTGCTTTTGAGGAATGTTTTTTTGGAATTGGTGACTTGTAGACTGTAGTGTAATTTAAGATTTTATTTTTTTCTATATGTGAATTGTTTTTTACAATTGCATGCATGCAATGCAATTGAAATCCACGTCGCACGTCAGCTAATTGATAATGATTAGCCCTTTTCTTGGGTTAGTGTTAAGAAAATAATATGATAATGGATGAAATATTTTTTGGGGAAAAAAAAATGAAATTGGTCCACAGTGGGTCCCACAAAATCCAACGAGCCACATGACACAATCATTACGCATAATACTCGTGTATATCTATGTATTACTCGTGAGGTTAGCATGATTAAGCAAATCCCAGAGTTTGATTAAAAAGGGTATATTCATATTACATTAATATACTTGAAATTCTTATAGACATTTACGTCAAAAGACAAATCTTCCCACTGCCGACCCAAGTCCCTATAGAGGTTGGACTGCACACCCACCATTTTTTATAAAGAAGATAGAGATAAATTTTGAATCATATAAATCGCAATAAAATAAAGCATTTACTAAGACCGATTTTTTCAAAAAATTAAAATTTTATATTTTATTTTTAAAAATTAATCTGGATATTGACTTAGAAAATGTGACTGACAAATTGGTTGAATCAAGAGCGTAGGAGTAAACAAGTCGACTCTGAATTATTTTTAATGGGTTTTAAGTTTTTTAATATTCACATATCGAATTGAAGTATAAAGCAGTTCTGATTCTCATTTTTATAAATAGCTGATACAATCGTAAATACGTACTTATAAGATGTTCGCAAATTTGATATTTTATATATCAATGAGGCTACAATCATATTGTTCAATGAAATTAGTATATATTTTTTACTTATTGCATCTTGCGCCGGGGAATGTGAGGAAATACAACTCAAGGCTCGCAACATTGTGTTGATCAAAGTTTTTATTGGAGTTCACAATGAGAATAGGGGGCATCTTTTGGGAAATGGTGGTCTTCCCATTTGTCCAACTATGGACATCAATCTCAAGAAGATCTGATTCTCTCTCTACTCTCTCTCTTGTTTTTTTTCTGCTTTGAATCTTTTGATCGAATCGATCTATACTAGAGAGGAGTTTGTTTGGGGCCAACATGAATGCAAGTATAGCTTTTCCTTTTCTAAGTTTGTCGAGTTTGAGTCAAAGATTTGTGCAAACCATGAAGAACATAAGTTGCTTTGATGATTGGGAGTATCCCATTCGAATTATACCTCTCTCTTTCACTTTTTAATTCCTGTCTCTTGCGGTTACCAATAAATCTAGATCTTCTACTACTTCTAGATATTGGTATAGTTAGGCTCTTTTGATTACAAATAGGCAAAAAAAAAAGTTCTCACGATTCCTTACTCGAACTTTTAGGGTTCGTTTGATTACAAATGTGGAATTTGGATGGAAAGAAAATAAATTACAGGGAATTAAATTGCCTAGAATTTGTTTTATTGAGAATTGTAATTAATTGTGTTTGATTGGTATAATTTTTCACTAGGAAAATGTTGAAAGTTTGATATCCGTTTTGAATTTATTTTTTATGGAAAATTGTCCATTAAAGTGATAATTTTTTTTACCATTTGGTCTATAATTTGTTCCAATTGACAAAAAAAAAATTAAATTTAAAAAAATTACCATACCGAAAAACAAGAGAAAACATTTTCCTTAAAAAACAAGAAACGTGGCGCGTGACGGGTGGGGAGGGAAACCAAATTCCGGGGAAAACTTTCGCTATCAAACACCACAAGATTTCGAAAATGAAAAAAATTTTCCAACTTCCTAGGAAAATATAGGTAATCAAACATGGCCTTAGTGAACTCTTACATTTTAAGCTTCATTTGTGTGGAACATATATTGCACTATTCGGATCCAAATTTGTTGTTCACTTTAAAATTTTTTTTTTCTTTTTTTTTTTGTCTATCCGGTAATTTTTAGCGAACTAGTTGATCAAATCAATAGTTGTGCCAATGTTTGGTGATGTTTAAAATTTTGATAAAAATTCAAGTCAAAATTAATAATTAATTTTAATCACAATTTCATGAGGTTCACAATTTTTCAACCATATATTTTATCAATTTTTATCAAAATCTGATTAGGTGTATAAAAGTCTGAAATTATCGCATAAGCTAATTTATGGACTTCCATAGTAAAGAGCACCATAATAATACAAAATAATGCAGCTACATACCTTTGACGATGTTTTTGAACCGTCAAACCTATAGAGCCACTAGGCGGCGGAATATTTGATATGAAATCATGGATACACGATATGAAAGCTCTTTACACTCGATAAGAACCAAGTTTAACATCAAAATTTCCGAGTTAAGACGTAAGAGTCTCACTCAACACATCACGATGATATTGAACATTACTTGACAGCAAAATAAATAAAATCTTGAACTCGTTCCTTTCACTTAAAGTTAAAAATGATCGGTCGCTCCACTTGTGTTTTATATTATGAGCATTGATGACCAGAACAAACACATAGATTATTGTCATTTTTGTGTTCACGTGATTCCAATGTACGGTTACTATGAAACTGTCTGTTGATGAACGGCCTACAATAGCTAACGAATTGATAGATATTTGAAGACTGGTCATCGCTCTGTTGAATAAACCAAAGGTTGGAATAAATGTCAAGAGTTTTGGATGGGAGTATGAGGTATATATACATTTTATTAAATTATTCTAAGGTTTGTTCAATTTTTAGGCATATTAATTACAATGTTTGATAATGAATTAGTATTCATGTTATTTTGGATGGGAGTACAAGGAATACATACGCTAATGTGACCCGTGTGTTTAGTAAGTTAAATTACACACAACAAAAGAAAGAAAAAAATCTAAGATTATATAATGTTTAGTACCTTAGATTACACAAGCCAGTAAGAAAGAAACATAAAAGGCTTGCTTCTGTTGGACCTAAAATTGATCGATGTGAGCCAAGCTATACAGGTTATTGTGAAACAACTCGAGGGAGAGAAAAAACAGTATGAGGTTTACCTCATACTGTGTGGTTTGCGGGCTTGCTTAGTGCGATTTACCTTTCTTATGTGGTTTTCGGGCTACTGCACATGGAGTGGGATTTACCTAGTGCACATTCACAGTGGTCGGAGCTCCACCCCTTTGGGGTTGTCGGGGCTCCGCTGACGGGTAGTGGGTGTGGGCTCTTATGTCAAAGGATAAAAACAGTATGAGGTAATCTATTGCTTAGTTTAGCTTTTCTGCAAGCTTTAATAACATATGAATTGGTTGTAGCATTAATACTTTCATTTGTGGATATGTTAGTTTAATCCTAGAATTATGAAAAAAATATATACATTGGACTTTATATAGTTTATGACAGCATCTTTATGGTACCAATTGTAGTTTTCATGAATTTGCTTTGCTAATTGAATTACGATTTAGATGTGGTAAAGTTAACCGATAAACGGATGGAGTCTTAGCAATTAGGTCTAATTTCAACGGTTGGAACAGTAATAATTAAAATAACAACTTGAAAATTTTTTATTCTAGCGACGATGATATTATACAAAGTAGAATCCCTTTTTATTATCACCCAACTTCTTTTTAACGAAATTATACAAGTAAATATCCAAACAAAAATTTATTATTGTTGAAGAATGGATATTCAGAGTGTTTTTTATCCACATTATTTTGGAAGAATGTATTCTGGAATAGTAGATTGATGGAGAATATGTGGTTGAAAAAGAATGAAAAATTATTGATGTGATTGAAAATATTATTTTATTGAAAAATGTGTGGTTGAAAATGAGTAGAAGAATGAGAATGAAAAAATTAATGTAGAACAAATGGGGGCTTAGTAAGGTAGATTATATATCATTGTCTATTATATTATCAA
>CAIGRP010027745.1:0-15188 GCA_903798385.1 Fraxinus cuspidata | reverse complement strand
ACTTTTTGTTGAATTAAAATAACTTTTATTTTTTGCTTCCAAATGGAATAATCTCCCTTACCATTGAATTGCGCCAATTCAACTCGAGAGGCCATGGTAGAAAAAATAATGCTTTTGGAAAAAGTTTTACTTACTTAATTTACCCACACACAAATGCAAGCTCAAACCAAGTTATGTATAAATTATTTTTCAAGATGACACAAGCGATGATATCATAACAAGTAACACAGACAATATCACAAGATCCAAATAACAATATGATAGCATATAACACAATATTTCAATTGTAAATTCGAGAGGGTGTTAGAAAGCGCAAACCAATATATTGGTTCGTATTTTAAGGAGAGATGCGAGTCTTTATCGATCTAGGGCCTCCAATAACTACCCTAAGTTATCCAATAGCTACTGCAACCTCAGGAAACACCACCGAGCCGCCAACGGAAAAGATTTCTTCACTTCACCTTTCTGCCCGAGGCTATATCTGCTTCCACAGTGCACCAAACTGAAATCCAACACCACCAGGAGGTCAGAAATGTCGTAACAAACAAACTGTATTTTTTCACCTCCGGCTGGTTCCTCCTCACGCGCCCTCACGCGCCGCCTTGTCTCTCTGCACGTGGGGCTCACGCTCCACTTCCCTGTCGGCGCGTGTGTCACACGCGCTGCACCGGAAGATTATGCTAGTTGTCTGGAGTCTGGTGGTGGTCACTGTTTGTCCACCAGATGCGTGATTTTTCCGGAAAATGGGTTTGAAGTTTCGGTTGAACCCTTTTTCAAACAAAATCGAACCCTTTCCGACTTCTAATTTGATTTTCAGGTTGTTTTAACACTTTATACCACTAGCCTAAGCTCTGATACCATTTGTAGAGTTTAAATGTAGTGAACAAATGATCATTACAACTACAATGCGGAAAATAGAAACTCTCAAAGTGTAAAACCGAACCAAAAGACTCAAAACTTCTCAGACACTACCAATTGAGTGTCATATNTGCGGAAAATAGAAACTCTCAAAGTGTAAAACCGAACCAAAAGACTCAAAACTTCTCAGACACTACCAATTGAGTGTCATATGACGTTGAGCTCAGATTTTTGCCACACCGGATCATGCACCGTCGTCCACGGGAATGACAATGGATATACCGAGAAATAATCCACCGGAAGCCACCAAGAATTTCGCCGGAGATATGAACCTCTCCCACTTGGTTACCTCTCTATGCTTACTCTCTTTTCATATGCCAAAAAACCCCAAGTGATAAGGTGAAGAAGTCATGTAATTATAGAGCCAAATACTTCATTTAAATTCAAATTCAAATTCAAATATTGTACTATGAAAAGGATTTGTCTATGATGTGTAAGTCCATAATACACATTAACTAGCACAATCCTATCAAAGTGCTCATGACCAATTTCTATGTGCCAAGTGGATTACATTGATCCACCTCACACGACCAATGAGTTTGTGACCTCGGATAATCTGTTCAAATTTTTACATAAAAAAGTTGGGCTAAGACAAATAATTTTTGAATCTTTTCTTCAAGTACCAAAATAATCGCAGTGGGCAACAAGGCCCTGCTCAAACTGCCCTGCTCGGATTTGTCGAGTCAAATTGCCATCCCTAAATGTAGAGCCTTTTTCTTGAAGTTCTCTTCAAATTAAAGGAAAAGACACCTAAGAAAGACTTTTTCCAAGTTACGTGCAAGAAAATAGGTAAGATATTATTAATTTTGTCCATGAAAGATACTCCTAAATATCTTCGACTTGATGAGGTAGTCAATGCGAAAGTCCACTTAATACGTCCAATTAATATTGGATTCCTTAAAAGTCTCATACGTCACAAATATATTAGAAGATATTAACATGAAACAAAATATTATTTTTAACATAAAGCCATGTTTACATAACAAGGATAAAAAGGAAACAACTTTAAACTCAAAATTTTGAAATTCTGGCAAAGTTCGTCCATCTATTGGTACGATTATTAGAAGATCACACGACAATTTAATAAATATTCAGATGAAACTAGTTATTGAGAACTATTTGTGCAAATATAATAAAAAGTTGATAATCAAATTGCTATTTTTAAAACACAAGTAATGTACCATAATTCCCAACAAATACTTAGCACGGTGATGAAATCTCTTATATGTAGCATGAAAGCAAGTTTCGAAAGTCAAATACAGAAACATGTTGGTTTAATATGACACATTTTCTGTACTCACAACGTGCATGCATGTTTGTACTGTCTACATTGCAAACTAAGATTGAAACAAATAGTTCCACAGTCATTGAACTACATTACCTAATAAGCTATTTGTTGATGGTGGTGAGCTTTGTTCGCTCAACCAAGGATCATGTACAGAAACCGGAGAACTGTCGTTTTCCTCCATTGTAGCCAGGCCGACACCTGCCGGTCCTGTCGTCTGTGGAACAATCAATCTCTGACTTCCCACACCTGCCTTCTTAGCTGTAGCATTTACTGATTGCTCACTTCCATTGTGCGGTGATGAGCACAAGGAAGTAACTGATGATCCCGTACGTACATTCTCATCCGATGGTGCCCAGCTGCTGATCCTGATCTGTTCTAGTTCGTCTGCTACTTCCATCATTGAGGGTCTTGTGTCGCGGTGAAATGCAAGACATCTAAAAGCCAGCTCTGCGACTTTGTGAATGGATGTAAGTGTCCAAGCATCTCTATTTGGCTCTAGGAGTGGATCTATTATCTCATCGATACGACCTTTCCCTATTCTATCAATAGCGAGAGCAGCCAAGTTAATCTCGCTTTGAGGTCGAGAAAAGTCAACTACCTTCATTGCTGTAATGATTTCTACAAGAACCACCCCGAAACTGTAAACATCGCTTTTGTCTGAAAGATAGAAGTTTTGATGGTACTGGGGATCAACATAGCCAGGAGTCCCTTGTGGTGCTGTAGAAACGTGGGAATCATCTGTCATGCCAAATCTTGAAAGACCAAAGTCTGCTACTTTTGCGTTGAAATTGAAATCTAGAAGTATATTACTAGATTTAATGTCTCTGTGGTATATTGGAGGATTCATTGCTGAATGAAGGTGAGCAATTGCATGAGCCGTTTCAGCAGCAATGTTCAGACGAATATTCCATGACAATACCGATCCCCTTTCTCTTTGAAGATGCTGGGATAGAGTTCCATTTGGCATATATTCGTAAACAAGAATCTCTTCACCATTCTCAATACAGCAACCTAAAAGGCGGACTAAATTTGGATGACTCAGAGAGGACAGAAGCTTGATTTCATTCAATACTTGTTCAATGCTGTTGTGATCTTGATGTCTCATTTTCTTAATTGCAACCCACTCATGATTATGAAGCTTTCCTGCATAAACAGTGCCATAGGCACCCGTTCCCAGCCTTTGTTTTTCAGAAAAGACGCTTGTAGCTCGCTCAATTTCTTTATAAGGATAGAGGGGTACACTGGAGTTGCCTGCTGCCTCGCTGAGCAGTTGCCTAGCACTTGATCGGCTCCTCAGAGATGCAGAACGTTTCTTCATGCAGTAGCATATGAAAGCCGTAGCAGTAACCAAAGAAGCTCCAACAATAATCCCTGCAAATCAAACAGAATGGACAATGCTGTTAAATTAATAAAGAATATAATTTCTAATCACCCTTAAGAGTAACGGTAGGATATGGATCAAGAGCGTGGCATTAGATATGCCAAAGCATGAACAAGGCATGAAATGGGATATCCAATTCGAATCACGTAAAGGTTCTTTAATTATGTTTACGCACAACCAAGGACACTTGACCACATAAAGGATCCAACACTTACATTATCTCCCTATAGCCGTGTTGAGACAAGCATGAGAAGTATAACTATCTAAATGAGGTTGATATGTAAATGCAGTAGCAGAAAAAAGTATTGAAGAAACTTAGATAACCTGGAATCCACAGTCGAGCATTAGCAGGAAAAATGACACCAGGGAAAATGGGAAAAGCAAAGCTTTTAATGAAACCAGAATCAGAAAAAATAATGTGGAAATCTTTCTGATCTTGAATATAATTGATGACGTGATAGCAATAAAAAATAACTCAAGCAACTGCAACGTTAAATATCAAAATTAAATTCATTCCAACAATTTAGAATGCTGAGGAGCTTAAAAACTGATCCAGGACAAAGAATCGTGCAAAATCAGAATGGCACAAGAAATTGGCAGCAAGAAGAAGAAACAGAATAATTGCAAGATAAAGGAGTATTAACCTAAAGCAATTTGACATTGTAAAGAAGAATGACTTGAAGTGACGAGCATATATTTGTAGAAAGAGAAATGAAAGAACTCAGTCAAAAACAGTACCTCCAATGAGAAAGCCTACTTTGTTTCCAGACGTATGATTTGAATAAGAAACTGGTACATGGCGATCAACAGACAACAAAACAAATTAGCACAATGAAAATAAATGTATTTTGGAAGTTAAAGCTAGCAAGAAATAGTAATGCAGTTTTAAGGGTGCCTTTATTGCATGTCACAGACATCATATATATAAAATTAAATGAAACAAAATCCAGGTTCTATCCCTTGTTGTTTGTAGCTGCTGAAGATGAATGTAATGGTAATATACGATTTTTTGACAAACTTACAGTAGAAAATTAAAGCAGAATGTTATAAATTCTTATACTAGTCAAAACACCATTTCGACAGAAATAGCCTCTCGGTTAACTATATGTATTATAGTTATGCTGCACGTACAGGGCTTAATTTCCTGAAATAGCATGTTTCAAGCATTTGGCCAAGTAACATTTGGTACAACGTAAAGCACGAGTGTTTAAACTTTAAATAACTCAGTTCCAGACATATAGCTTAATTAAAACAGAGAGGATTTGATTTGTCATGCATTACATAAATGAAACATCAGCTTAGCTATACGAACTAACACTTGTGTGAATATCTCATGCCAACGTTTCCAATGGATACGACAGGTTGCTTGATCTAATGCTTGTGTCGGTTATCGTTAAGTCGAGACAAAAACATGAGAATGTTCTGCAATCCATGTCTTCTCTTTCCTTTGACTTTTGCACATTCAACATTGGAACTTTTGAAAATTCTAAACCGTAACTTTGAACAGTTTGAGATTATCCAATGGCCCAAAGAAGGCCAAATATAAATTGCAAATTATACTTAGCATCATCAATAAGGCCAAAGTCAAACTTCTTGCACTTCTTTATATTCTTTATTAGGTAAATATTGCATATTCAAATCCCCAGTATACAGATCTCCTTGAATAAATCGTCCAAGCCGTCAGTGTTTACCAAAGTTAAAACAATGGAAATTCAAGGAAGGAAGCTGAAGAATAGTCTCCTCACCGGAATATTTTAAACCAGGCTCTGTCTTAACGGTGTATTTTGGTGTTTCCGTTTCATCACTCTATTTCGTCTACTGTAGATTAAACTATTGTTCATGATCAAGATGAAGTTTAACAGATCATTCCCCTTTTGATCTAACCATATACAATATGAACAGCACCAAAAGATTATGCTTTATTAAAAATCTTAACAGTCATTTATGATCAATGAATCTTCATCAATTATTCTTAACCAAATTCTCATTGCTTAAACTTAGCACTTTGCCAAAGTCAACATCAATTAGGCCATCGATTCAATACACCCACTTAAAAGTTAAAACATAATAAATTAAATAATTCGACTAAAATTAATTTCGGGAAAAGAAGGATTTACCTATATTGCAACCTTCACCTCTGGCGAAACCGTCCCCGGAATATCCTTTTTGACACTTGCAACGAAACCCAGTCCCATTAAAGTGTGTACAGTTTGCATTTGGATCACAGTTGCAGTCGCCCGGCAGCCACCACCCGAGCTCCACCTTCTGCGCCAGCAGCTCCAGCGCTATAGAGGGGTTCTCAGTTAAGTTAATAGTACTATTATTTCCATTCCGATTCCAGTCCACCGTCACCGACGAAAATAAAAGGCTGCAGTTACCCCTTTTTCTAATTTTTTCAAAGTCCAAAAACTCCACAAAACTATCATTTGCCTCTGCATAATAACTTATAACGGGATTATAATTACCACTACTGTTTCTATCCTCAAAATCGCACCCATCAATCTTGAAAATAGAATTAAGCAAGTTACTGGGAATGGTAAAATCATTGACCGGCTGGCTGCAGTTCCGTAGCAGAAGTCCATTTCGTCCAGTAACCGCGAAGTTCTTTCCGAAGAGTGGATTGAGTGCATCAATCGAACGGTTGCATTTTCCCGAAAGACTAACCAAGATACCATCCGACGTTAAATTCTGGACCAAAAATTCGCCTATATGGATATTTCCATTGTTTTCGCTACAATTTAACTTGATTTCGCAACCGTCGGAAAATCCAAATGGGTATGGCACTCTGTTTTCCGCTTCTCCACAAGATCGATTACACCTATTTGCTTCTGCTGCAGATGAAAGGACTAAAAAGAAAACTACCCAGATGAATATTTGGCTAGAAATCATTGTATTTGTGGGTGGGATCGAACGATGCTCAAAAATATTAAGCACGCTGCTAGAAGAATAACTGGAAAGAAGTGATTGATTAGTAACAAGTTATCAAAAAATTCCACGAAAAAAAGTTATTATGACGATGATGATAAGTTTGACTTGAGGATGGATATTAAATGAAGAATTAAAGGGAGCAATTGACACTGGTAGGAGGTCATGTATTGAAGTTAACGAAGTTAACGCCCTGTCATTTCTACCATGATAATTCGTAGGTGAAACTGGATAGAATTTTGATTTTGAAGAGAGAAATAGAGAAAGGTATTACACGCATTTACTTGGACGACAATTCAAACCTATTAAATTTTATAGTGTCTAATCGAGAAAGCGCTAACTATCAGTTTTAAAAACGTGGCCGCTCATCGAACCACACCTACACCAATTGGAGACCATGATCGAGTAAGAGACATGTTTTCCTCATCCTTTCGACACATAAAGGCAAAATACAATCAATGGTGCCATTTTGTGGCCATCGACATCGGGGTGGCCAGATAACACGAGGAATAACTCATATAGTGATATGATCTTACATCAATAATCCAAGAAACTTATCTAATTTTCATATTTTTATAATTTTCACTAGATATCAAGGCTGGCTTATGTTTCTTGGCCTGGCTTTGAGCCTGGCCAAGAAACATAATCAGCAGTATTATAGCCATTTAGACACATAATCAGCAAGTAATCTTGCCATTTGGTTTTGACGAGTCTATTTGAATCGATAATAGTTATTTCACGTATTTCTTTTTCTATAATATGTTGACAATTTTGACATAGGAACATATTGAAGTGGTTTAAAATCTCTGTAAATTGCCTTGAAACGAGAGGGTTAATTACCATAGTTTTCACATTTGCCAAATAGATTGATTTAGTATTATATTCATTCCAACAAATACGAAACAAAATTTCCCTTTTATCATAAATTGGAAATATTAAATGCAAATAAATGATATTTGTTTGAATTTGGTACTCCAGATGGGTTTGTTAGGTCAGCAAAAAAATAAAATAAAATAATAGATTAATAGTTTGACCAAAGAAAAATCAAAGTGTTTGACAGCAACCCACCGGTCCACTCCACCGCCGTGGCCCATGACTCTAAAGCCATGTTCAAGACTTCGGTGGTGGTGATGAGAGGTGGTACACCACCGCGGAAACTATTCCACACGCCTAATGTTGTGTTATGTTCTAAATCAATCTATTTGTTTTTCAAGTGTACCTCATACTTCAATAAATGTTCAAGGCGATTTATTTTTTAATTTTGTTACTTAAAATAAGTATTCTTTTGTGAAATTGTCAATTTTCATTTTGTTTACCTCAAACTCGTCCATAAATGTTCGTGGTGATTTATTTTTTAATTGTGTTACTTCAAATAAGCATTCTTTTGTGAAATTGTAAGTTTTCAATTTGTTTCAGAATGCATGTTATTTCCACCAAAGTTCTAAATGCGTAATGACTGACAATACATTTCGATCGAGTATCAAGCATTACAAGAATACGCGTGTATATACTAAGAATATGCGTAATTATGTGTTTTCCAATTTTTAATATCATTTTTAATATTTAAAATTGAAAAATAAATAAAATAATGCATTCTTTAAACTTTTACATATTTTTCAAAATTTCAAAAAAAAAAAAAAAGCTCAAAATCATAAATACTACAATTACTTCTTAATCAATTCGTACCATTAGATTAGACACGAATATAGGCTTAAAAAATCATAAATACTATCTAACTCTATCGGATTCCAATTCAAACTCCTCTTCATCGTCCATTTTATCCGATGTAGAATCTTCATCGAACTCGTTTATTTCAATTCGAAAATTCCTATTAACTCTTTTAAATGATAGAATATCATTATTAAGCTTGTCCTCATCACCACAAGCATAGATAATTCAAGATTCTTCATTACCATCATCACTTGCTAGTAAAATTAAAAAAAGATCGAAAAAGGACGTTCGGGCTCGGCGTAGATAGTTTGTAGCTCTATGAAAAATTGTTTTGATTTTAATTTTTTTTAAACGTCAAAACCCTATATATTGTTGTATATAATTCATGGGTTTGTGTGATTTGGGTTAATTTAATATTTGTTGGACTTAACTTGCTTTTTTATTTTTTAAGTTATAAAAATATGCTGAACTTTATTAGAATAATTTTGACATAATTTTCAACTCAAAAGCGTGAGCATTTTGGCGTTTAAATGTGCATGTTCGGTTAATGAAATACATTGACAGCATTATCAAGTGCATACACCATATACGAGGCGTTTCGAAAACACATCGAATATATGCGGATATATGCAAAGCATATGCATGCATTTTAAAACACTGAAGTCCACGAATTGCTTTGATACAAACATGTTATGTGATTAAAGTTTTTGAGTTTGTATTTATATACATCAAGTTTCAAACAATTATTCATAGCTGGAGGTGGACTTGAAGTTAGTCCACAAATCATTACCAGTATACATAACAACGTCTTTTTTTCAATTGAGTGGCTCTATCGAAGCAATATTTTATCGAAAGTTTATCTCCATATTACCATCCTAGTTTCCAGTAAAGATTATCTTAGAATAGTGTTTGCTTTAGTATAATTATGATGAGCATATTACATAGAAGCCACGTTTGAGTGACTTTATACAATTCCAATGTTCCGACTCCTGTAAATATTTAAGGAACTGATAAATAAGGAACCATCGTCTTCTTGACATAAATGATTATTCTCAAGACGTAGTTCAATAAATCGAGTACATGCAAGCAAAAGAAAACTATTATCATATATAGAAATCCCAAAAATAATCTAATGCAAGGAGCCGAAAATGAAAAATTAAAAACAATTGAAAAGATAAATAAATAAAAGGTTAAGACCAGATAGGCCAGTAATGGATAAAAGCCTAACCATTTATATGTACATTGTCAAAAAAGAAGCCGTACATCTTAGAAATTGATCAAAAAGTATTATAGTTTTACAGAGGTATGGTACACTACATGTACATCTCTTTGTCGAGGTTGAAAAATGCTAATTGTACATTTTTTTTTAACAAATTGATTTATAGGTGTTGAGTTGATAAGATTTCACTGGTTTAACTTTGTTATTTTTGTTCAAAATGGTATAAAATCTTGCCAACTCAGTACATGTAAACCAATATGTTAAAAAAATTTGTACAATTAGCATTTTCCTAAATTGTTTAAGAATGATAATAATGAAGAAGAGATATTAATTTTTAAAATTACGTAAACAAGATTTTTTTTTTTGTGACAAAATCTTAATATAAATTTTGAGAATTAAAGACCTTAATTCTATACAATCAAGAATAGTAATGTTGCAAAAAGAAAAAAAGGATACAAAAGAATTTGCAAGATTTAAAGATGTTCGTTCCAATGTGAGACTACATCTTTATGTATCGTTGCGGTAATTCATTATGATTGAAATAAATTTATAAGAGAAAAATCACACCCCCTAATTTCTCTAACATTTCTCCCCTTTTGATGATGATGAAAAAACATATGATAATTCCCTATTTATAAAAAAAAAAATGCAAAATTGAAATTATAAATGTAAAATTCTTAAGTCCCTATTTGAGCCCTATTTTTAAAACAAATTTTTTTGCAAATTCATTTTCATTCACATATACTCCAAAAACTTTTCTTATTTTTTAACCTCACATTCTCACAAAATAAATAAATAAATAAATAAAATCACTTTTTAACAAAATTTGTTCTAAGAAAATGGGGCTTCAATGTTGATTCACGTACGAACTCCTGATAGGGACAATAAATTAAATTTAACAACTCAACAATAATGTTACTCTTTTTTATCCTTATCATTCCCTTGTATCCTTCCACAATAAAGAAAGTGGGATAAAATTTTATCTTCGATTTAATTCAATTTTCAAATTATATTTTAAACATAATCACTATCACTACTACCTTAAAAGAGAGGATGGCCAAGCATTGTTCATTTGTGTACCCTCAATTTCACACTGAACCCGATTTGCTACTATTCTCGAACTTCTTGTATACTGTTCTCCAACACATATCCCTTTACTGTTCATTGAATATCTCTTGCAAATATCTTATCTATCCATTCACTTTCTTCCTCTTTTTATTCTCCTCTCTTGGTTTTGTACTAAAGTCCTTTTGAAAAATTTCGCTTTAAGGAAACCCTTCCATTGTCTTTCTTCTCCATTTTCTTCGTCTCTTCTTTTAGGTATGTGTGTACTCAAGAATATATTTATTCGTTGGTAGATTAATGATAAGTGTATTTTGTATTCAAGAATCTTTTATGTACGTGTGTATTCAAGATTCTATTTCCTTGAGTATTTATTAGTGATTTGGATGAGTTATAGCTTAATTTTTTGTTAATTATGTTTGTTAGGTTGAACTCAATGCAAATTAGTGGATTTGGAAGAAATGAATGAAAAATGTGCGAAAACGAAGGAAATCTAAAGTTTGGGAACCAAAGTGTAAACATCCAATAATTGATTCGGAGTACAAAACGATAATTGAAGATCTTATAAGATCATTTGGAGGTCAAATGAGTGAAATACAGTGAAAGTAGTTTCATAAATCAATTTTCAGCCGAAGAAGTTATGCTCCGAATTTTTAACCGCAACTTGAGACCTATTTTTCGGATATCAAATGTTCGAACTGGGAAAATTACCCTCTATAGAAGAATTGTGGTGCTTTGAAACACTTTTCCAATGCATTTTAAATCACCTCAATTGAATATTTGTAGAGGAAGATATGACCAAAATATTGAGAGCTGTACATGGACGAATCGAAGTGAACCTGCGCATAAAAGGCACCTTATTTTCTCCAAACCCGAGAGACATTTGGTTTTACACACATGCGCGATAGTTATATCAGTACGCGCGAGGGCATTTCTGCAGACGAATCTTTAGTTTACTTTCGCGATTCAAACTCTTTTGGAAACCAATTTGAACGAGATTTTGATATATTTTATAGCTCTTATAAATAGAGAACGAGGGCTACACATTGAAAAACCTCTATTGCCTCTTAATACGTAATAGTTTTATCAAATACATCAAGAACAATAGGCTAATTGTTATATTTGGAGAGATGAGATTAAGCGAAAGTAAGGAATTGAAGGTCAGTTAAATCAAGATTTTGGAGAATTCAACACTAGGCTTGAAGATCGACATCTTTTGATTTATTTTATGATCCGGGTGATATTTTTCTATTATTCTTTTTGTAATATTAGCATGCTAGGCTATATCTGTTTTTGTATTGAATGAAGATGAACCCTATTATTTATTTGTTTTAATTCAAGACTAGTAGTTAGTTTAATTCTTGTGTTTCATGATTAATTTTGCATATACATTGCATTATTTAATTGATTGGCCACCAATTAAATAATTAGTTGCTTGTTATATTGTTGGGAGACTCACAGTAAGTTTAGAACGCGACAAAAGTAACATATGTGCAATAAATGTTAGGAATAACATTTATCACGTGTGTAATTATATAAATAATACAATTTTTAATGCATCCTAATCATTCGAATTTGGATTAAGAATAAATTGGGGTCGTGCTTGGGATATATTTAATTTGTCTTGGAAAATAAAATTATGTATCATAGTTTATCAGTTGTCAATAACGCATGAACGAAACTAGATTACAAATCAAAATCTGAAATTGATAATAATAGGCGGATTGGAGATACAATACAATCATCCATAATTTGATACAAAAAAACTTTTTATCGCTTTCTTAGATAATTTAGTATAAAATCAAATCAAAATCTGTATTTTCTTCACACAATTTGAATTCCATACATAACTAGTAAATTTTGAATTGAATTTCTTTCATATGGGATGATAACTCTTAAATCATCAATTATATTACTTGTTAACGATCCCGTACGCTTGCGGGTTTATCACGTTTAAGTTTTGGCACCGTTGTCAGAAAGTATTTAATTTGAGTTTATTAATTATTTTTACATTTGAAGTTTTTACTTATTTTAGGCTATTTATTGAACGAGCAATGTCACTTGTTTTACTCTTTTCAGGAAAGCATAGTTTATGCAGAATTCTAACGAGATCGAGTTTCTCCCAACAGATCCTGAAATTGAAAGAGCTTTCAGACAACGAAGAAGAGAACAGAGAAAATCAAGGGAAATTGAAGAAAATCAAAATCCGAATCAAGTTTAGAATCCATTACCACTGCCTCAGCCAGACCAACCGATAACGGTAGAAAATGATGGAGAAGCCTTAGTGGGGGATTATGTAAATCTCATTTCTGCTCATGTGCAACCACCTATCATATATCCATCATTTGGAGATGCTAAACGTCGTCAAATTATTTCAAAATGATCACGACATCATGCTCTCTGGGAGATTAATTGAAAATCCTCATGAACATATTCAAGCATTCTTGATGTTGTGCGATATGATTAGTTACTAAGGCATGTCTGTGACGCTTTTTGATTGTGCTTACCCTCACACATTAAAGGATGGCGCACGAGAATGGCTAAATTCACTAATCACTTGGAACATAATTTCATGGAATGACATGGTGCAGAAATTCACTTTGAAATTATTCCCACCTTCTTAGGTCCATCAACTCAAAAAATGAAGTCTATACTTTCAAGCAAAGAGATCTCAAGAGATATCTAGAAACTTGGGAAAGATTCAAAGATTACTTCGGGAAGTGCCTAATCTGAAGATTCCGAAAGACTATAAGATCTGCATATTCTATTCAGGTTTGAGACCTNTATTCTATTCAGGTCGCAACATAGCCGATGCTTCAGCAGGAGGGTCAATAATGGATAATCCATTTGACAATGCTTTGGACCTATTTGAGAGAATTGCAGAGAATCAATCTATGTGGCAATAGATAGGGAAGTGTCGAGGAAAAAAACATGAATACACAATGTTGACATAACTACATTATTAGCAACCCAAGTGGAAGTATTGACAAGGAGATTAGACCGCCTTACTCAGAATGTGAACATAGTACACCAACCAAAACCAGTTTACGAGGGTTACTAGGCTGATCATACTACAAAAAAGATGTCATTTAGCCTCCATACATGTAATTCAGCTTGAGGAGGTTAGTTGTGCGCAAAGTTTTCCGAGGCAACAAAACAACCCATACTTCAACACATATAATCCAGGATGGAGGNTGGAGCTGATCATACTACAGAAAGATGGCCTTTAGCTTCCACACATATAATCCAGCATAAGGAAGTTAGTTATGCACAAAATTTTCAGAGGCAACAGAACAACCCCTATGCCAACACATATAATCCAGGATGGAGGAATTATCCAAATTTCTCGTGGGCTAATAGTCAATGTCAAGGACAAGAAGGAAATTTTCAAGCAATCTCGTCAGGATTCCAACAACAACAGCAGTAGCAAACCAGAAAGCCATCGATTGAGGAATTATTAACTCAGTTCATTACTAAAAGTGAGACTAATTTTGAAAATCAACAAGCTATTATTCAAAATCGACATGCTGCAATTACAAACTTGGAGACTTAGATGGGTCAAATGGCAGTATTAGTGGGGAGAACTCAAGGTACCTTGCCCAGTGGCACAGAAAAAGTCCAATAGAACAGGTATTAGCAGTTGAAGCTATGAATTATGCAATTATTGAGACACCATCATACAAGCCTGGTATCCACGTTCGAGCTTATGTGCTCGTACAAGGTAAAGGAATTTTCGAACAAAAACAGCCTAAAGAAGAAATAGTCCAGACCATCACAACGAGAAGTGGAGTTCAATTGCCAGAAATCAATGTGAAGAAGAAAGTAATCGAAGAGAATCAGATACCTACCATGGACGAGGAATAAGTAATTCAGTCTAAAAAATCAACAAAGGTTAAACAAGAAGAAAAGTCGGATAGTCCACTATTTAATAATAAGCTGAAAAAGCAATTTAAGAAGTTCTTGGATGCACTCGGACAAATTCACATCAACATTTCCTTCATTGACGACATTCAACAGATTTCAAATTATACATGCATGTTCCATTTCCTTAAAAGCTTGAAAAACAGCCTAAAGAAGAACTAGTCCAGACCAACACAACAAGAAGTGGAGTTCAATTGCCAGAAATCACTGTGAAGAAGAAAGTGATCGAAGAGAATTAGATACCTACCATGGACGAGGAATAAGTAATTCAGTCTAAAAAATCAACAAAGGTTAAACAAGAAGAAAAGTAGGATAGTCCACTATTTAATAATACGCTGAAAAAGCAATTTAAGAAGTTCTTGGATGCACTCGGACAAATTCACATCAACATTTCCTTCATTGACGACATTCAACAGATTTCAAATTATACAAAATTTCTAAAAGAGATGTTGACCAAGAAGAAAAAGCTGCAAGTAGATCAAACAGTGGCTCTAACAAAAGAGTGCAGTGCAATCATAAAGCATATGCTCCCTCCTAAACTAAAAGATCCAGGGAGTTTTACAGTACCTTGCTCTATTGGAAATTCACATAATTTAAATGCTTTAGTTGATTTTGGAGCAAGTATTAATATGATACCATCGTCTATCTACAAGAAATTATGATTGGATGATCCAAAAGCATCATCAATAATTCTACAGTTGATTGATAAGATACTCAAGCATCCTTATGGAGTGGTAGGGGATATACTCATCAAAGTTTGAGATCACTTTTTCTAGTTGATTTCATTATCCTTGATATAGATG
>CAIGRP010027735.1:0-24512 GCA_903798385.1 Fraxinus cuspidata | reverse complement strand
TTTAATGAAGCTGATATGCCTTGTTTGAGCAAAAAAATCTTGAGTGATGTTCCTAAGAGTGAAAAGGAAGAGGAGACTAGAATGCAGGTAAAATTAGGATACTCTCCTGAACTTGTTGATGAGGAACAAGTTAAGAATGAAGGTGGCGATGAGAGTAATGGTATTACTGGTTCACAAGAACCTATTAAACGCAATAGACATGACTCTGTAAGTGAATTAGATGATCCTTTGAGTGATTATCAACTTGCCATGGATAGGAACTAGGAGGGAGATAAGGGAACCTATTAGGATGAGTGATTATCAATCCTTTTCAATTTTGTCTTATCAAGATTTAGCTTTTAAGGAGCCTAAATCTTATGAAGAGACTTTAAGTTGTCAACAGTCAAATGAGTAGCTGAAGGCTATGGAACAAGAAATGAGATCCCTATTGAAAAATAATAATTTGATGTTAATTTCTAAACCTGAAGATAAGTATTTAGTATACTGTAAGTGTGTATAGCATTAAAGAGGGAAATGCTTCTAAGCAGCCACTTAGGTTTAAAGTTAGATTAGTTGCAAAGGGGTTTACCTAAAAACTTGATATTGATTATAATAAAATTTTCTCTTATATTGTTAAATACACTACTATAAGAGTCATGCTTGTTTTAGTTGTTTAATATGATTTAGAATTTGAACAAATGGATGTTAAAACTACTTTCTTGCATGATTACTTAAATGAAACGATTTATATGATTCAGCTAAAAGGTTTTATTGATTCTAAAAGACCTAATCATATTTGTCTTTTAAATAGGTGGTTGTATGGTTTAAAACAATCACCTAGGCAAGTGTATAAGAGATTTGACAATTTTGTGTCATCTATTGATTTTATAAGAAGTGCATTTGATCAATGTCTTTAGTTTAAAAGAAATGATAGTAGTTCTGTGATTGTTTATCTCCTTTTGTATGTTGATGATATGTTAGGTTGGATATAATATGAGTGATATAAATGACATTAAGTCCCTATTTGATCCACATTCTTTCAAAATTCATTCTTTTAAAACTTATTTTTAATTACACATTTTTCAATAAAATAATTTTTGTCATCACATTCAAAACTTTTCCTTATTTTTTACCACACATTTCTCATCGCATCACTATTTAAAATACATTATTCCCTCAA
This sequence comes from Fraxinus cuspidata, assembly GCA_903798385.1. NCBI lineage: Eukaryota > Viridiplantae > Streptophyta > Magnoliopsida > Lamiales > Oleaceae > Fraxinus > Fraxinus cuspidata. The sequence continues at coordinate 23,353 of CAIGRP010027735.1, read as the reverse complement.
TATTATGCATTAAACACCCCCTAAAAAGGCTTTAAGTGCTGAATTTGAAATAAAAGACTTAGGCCATACTATGAGAATCCTAGGAATGGATATTAAAAGAAATAAATCACAATAATCTATTCTTTTTAACATAATGTGATTATGTGAAAAATGTGTTATCCAAGTTTGCTATGCGTGATTATAAGCATGTTACTTAGCCTTTTACTTGTCATTTTAAGTTGAGTAAAGAACAATGTCCGCATGATGAATCCGATATCAAATACATGCAAAAAATGCCTTATGCTAATATTGTTGGATCTGATATGTGTACTATGTTGTGTACTAGACTTGATATTGCACATGCTATTAGCATTTTGAGTAAGTTTATGGCAAACCCAAGTCCTGAACATTGAAATGCTTTAAAATTGCTTTTAAGATATTTGAAAAGTTCCACTGAATTGGGTTTGCATTTTAAATTTTGCAAAAATGGAGTTTTGTTAAGAAGATATGTGGACTCTGATTATGCTAATAATAAGGATAATAGAAAATCAATAACTGCATGTGTTTACTTTGTGTAATACTTGTATAAGTTGGAAATCTCAATTGCAGTCTATTGTGGCCTTATCTACTATAAGAGCTGAATATGTAGTTGCTACTGAGGCTATTAATGAATCTTTATGGCTTAAAGGCATGTTGTGTGAATTGAATGAATTGCATAATCCTGTTGTTGTTTATTTCGATAGTTAAAGTGTCATTCATTTGTGTAAAAATCCATTTTTTTTTTATGAAATGACTAAAAATATAGATGTTATGATGCATTTTATTAGAAATATAATTCAAAAAGATTCCATATTGCTTGAAAAAATCTCAACACAATTTAATCCAACTGATATAGGAACCAATGACTATTTTTCCCCAATGTTGATGATGGCGAAACTGATGTGTTTGGCTTGTTTATACAATTAGTATCAAGGGGAAGATTTGATGGGTTGTGATACCATTTACCATCCGGTCCACTGGGCAATGATGAAACTGGGCTATGCTCATTTTCTGGAATGTTTTTTTGGCCATTGCCCGATAACACAAAAAAATTGGCCTAATACTCGACCCAATAGGCTGACACGTGTACTGCTCTGGTCCATTGATCTTCAGCTGGATCTACGGTGGTAGACTTATGTATTTAAGGAGCTTGAACTGTCATTTGATGTGGATTATTCATTATGCTCTTTCTGCCCGAAGCTTTTGGGTTCTTTGTGTGTTTTTATCCCCTCATCCCCTCTTTTGATTCTTTGTGTAACGATCAAAATTTTTGGTTTTGATCATAAATCTTTGTGATTTGATTCTTGGTGAGTCTTCAGTTGAGGGTTGAGGTGTAAGATCAGTTGTTTGATCTTGGTCCATTGAGTAGCTGATGTGCTCGGTATGTTGATGGATTTTGGGTGTTCTTCGTGTTTGTGTGTTTCTATGCTTCCGTTGTCATTTGGCTCTACATTCTTCCCATTTTCCTATGCCTTCATTGCAACCACTAGATTGCTCGCATCACGGCAGAGTCATGGGGAATAAAAATTATTTTATACTGTGTTGATACACTGGAAAAAAATATTTTTTTACCTTAGAAATCTTATAGGGCTTGGCCTTCGCCCTCCTTTTGATCTCTTCGTTTAACCTCAACCTTGTTTTTACCTCTCTCGAGACACCTTTTGCCCTTTCATTCCAACCCAACTCCCTGTTTATATTTGAGGTCATGCCAAATCCCAATCCTTTCATTATAAGAAGTAAGAATTGACTGATTGTGCCCTTCATTTCCTTCCCTAATTACTCAATTATCATCTTTATTTAATTTTTATTAATAAAAAGTAATTTGTCACCCACGTTAAATCCAAATCACTTGGCTTCTCAGTCCAATGACCAATCTCCCTCACGTTCTCATCACTTCGTCTCTACCAAAATTTGCCCAAAATTTTTAACCCTATCCCTAGATTTCACCATCTAAATTCTCAATAGTAAAACACATCGTCCTCAACATTACATAATTGCTCTTCTCCAATTTTTTTTCTTTGCTTCTCTTCTTGATTACATCTCTCAATTACAACTTGCAATTAAAGCATCAACTTTGAATAATATGTTTTCTAGTTTTCTTTTAAGTAGAAATGATTCATTCCGTTCTTCCTTCCCCATGAATCTTGCATAGATTTGATATTTTTACTTAATTAGTGAGGTCTTTGAGGCAAGTTTACCTTTAAGAATTTTACGCTTTTATTTATTTATTTTTATCTATTTTTTAAAATAATAAGAAAATCATTCACAAAAAATTAAGCTTATTCCCAAGTCCCTCCTACACATTCCAAGACGCCTCTGTGCATACTGTGGAGGCGGCCTTGAGGGTGCGCAGGTGATCGCACAAGGCCTCGACATTATAAGGGCACCAAAAAATTTATTGTTATATATTTTTGGTTCTAAAAGGGTAAATTTTGTTACATGAAAGATGTTCCATTTATTTATTTATTTTTATTTTTTTTGGGTACCAATAAGTTTTTTTAATTACATAAAAGGGGCATCATTTTAAAAATGTTGCACAGGGCACCTAAAATCTCAAGGCTGACCTTGGCATACTATATATATCTAAGCGCCCGCTTCTCGACTTACGGTTTGTTCAGTGGAGAACATTCTTCTCTTTGCTTGATGTTCTATTTAATATGGCTAATTTAGCTTCCTGTATTACATCATTGTTGTAGCAACTAAAAAAAATTTCTTGGTTGGCAATGACCAACAAGTATAGGCATGTTGGTATACACCACTTGACAAAACTCCATAGATGTTTGTTCTGTTTTGGTCAAATATACTCTCAGAAGAATGCAAAAGAGATTGAATACTTGAATGGGAAATGTTACTTGTACACCGGTACCCCCGGTGTACACTCCCCTCACAAAAAATGGGAGCCCACCTCAAATAAAAAATTCGTGGGCCCCCCTATTGTGAGGAGGGTTGTACACCGGGGTGGTGTCCACCCCGGTGTACTTATAGCATTTCCCTACTTGAATTTCTAGTTGAACAACAATCACGATACCCATAGGATATATTGCTCTGCTTTTATTCATGTGTTCTAACTTTAAACTCAAAGTTCTAGGTGAACTATCTTGTGCTTTAGAGTGTGTATGGATTTGCTTCTTTATACGAAACAAGTTTGCTTTTTGTGGCTTATTTGTCTTGTTTACATAAAAATTAGATTTTTTGTAAATTTTGATAAAAGTTGATGGAACGTATGATTGAAAAGCTGTGACAATTTGCTTTGACTTAAATTTTACTTCAGATTTTTGGCTGATTCAAAGAAATCGCTATTAGTTACCAAACTGAAATTGAAACTCTAGTGATGCGTTCGAAAAGAAAAAGTTTTATTGACCGAAATGAAAGGGGAAAACTATTTCTTAGCTTAAACCTTAAGCAACACAACAGTACTCAATAGTAAAAGTACGTAAATTCCAGTAACATAAAACATTCCATTATTCCCTAATTATGAAAATTATTCTCCTGGTTTATCAACTCTTCACCTTTTTATCTTCTTCCTCAAATGCCGACACCGGAAAAATTTTGGAAATTCCAGTAGGAGTACCAAAAGTAATTTTTCCAGAACTGGGATCCTGAATGTGGATATCAGAAATGGTGATCCAGATCAGAAGCTCCTTGCTCTTGACACCTGTCAACTTTCTCATCCTACGGTCCTCAACGAACGCCGTGACTTCTGTATCGTACGATACACTGCGCCCAATTGCACGGAATTGGTGCACCTTGCTCTTCTTCTGCTTCACCCAAACGAATCCGGAGTTCTCGTTGTAGCCCACTTCCAGAATATCTTCTAAAGGGAGCAACCCTTTTGGGAGATTCATTTTCTCGAGTAGTTCGCGAGATTTTTGTTTGCATATGGCATCGCCGGTGTATATCTCAGCGTTTTCTCGGTGGGATGCGATTCGCTGTGACGACATTTTGCAGGGGAAGGGAAAATGGTTTTCCTCTTACTATAAGGTTGGGTTTTGTGCGTAATGAATTGATGGAGATTCTCTTGGTTTGGGAGCGGTGTATATATAGAGATACGAGGGTGGAAATTTTAGAGGGGAAAAAAAAAAAAGGCTAAAAGGGTTTTAGGATGTGGATGGAATTTAATTGAAAAGAACAAAATTAGTTGGGAGTTAAATGCAAAAATAAAGAAGAGAGAGGATAAATATCGTTCTCCTTTAAAAGTTCCTCCGATCAAACAAATAAATTTTTGAAATTATTCAAATAGATCTAATATAGGGTCCGTTTGATTGCAAATGTGGAAAACTGGTAGAAAGAAATTATTTTACAGGGAACTGATTTGCCTAAAAATTGTTTTAATGAGAATTGTAATAATTGTGTTTAATTTGTATAATTTTTCATGGAAAATGTTGAAAGTTTGTTGTCCATTTGACTTCGTTTTTTATGAAAATTGTCCATTAAAGTGATAATTGTTCCTACCATTTGGTCTAAAATTTGTTCCAATTGTCAAAAAAAAAAATTGTCCGTTTGACTTTGTTTTGCATGAAAATTGTCAATAAAAGTGATAAATTTTTTTACCATTGTGTCTAAAATTTTTTTTTTTAAATAAACAAACCTAGAAAATATTTACCAACCAAAACATAAAGAATTTGTTTTCCTTCAAAATGTGGAAAATTTGAAAAGTTGGAAAACATTTTCCCGAGAAAATTTTGCCATCAAACACTACAAATGTTGAAAAATGGAAAAAAAAAATTCATTTTCCATAAAAAATAAGCCCTATCAAACGGGGCCTAATAGTAACTTTTAAAAGTAATTTTTGACTTTTTCAAAACACTTGTCAAATGAACTCTTAGTCTATGAACTTAAAGAAATGTCAAGTTACTCCGCATTTAGTAGACTATCTGATTAATAATTGAACGAGCCAAATGTATGTTCAAACCGAGTCTACGGACTTAGAAATATCAGGCTGCTCAGCAATTCGCGTGGTGGTTGAGATTTAAGAAGACTCCAACGTTATGTCAAATAACGATAAATTAGATAAATTTCACATCAAATAAAGTTATACTAATTAACAATTTTTCGTAATAAAATTGACATTTTTATTATGAAATCTCAAATCTCCCTCCCTCCCTCTTTTTTCCCCTTAAGTTTGAAAATTGAAGACAAATAGGCGAGTGGATAAATTATATTGCGGTCCAATAGAAACTCGAGTTGTAGGTGATCTACCTTCCATGGTTACCATCTTCAGTGGTTTAACTCAAAATTCCCATGTGATTAGGAACCGATGGTAGGTAAGACATGTGTCACGAACTTGTCCAATCTAATTTTTGCTTTTAAATATTTATCGTCTTAGTTTACTTTTCGATTATACCAACAATTTGCCATTATATTTGGACTGGTGACCTGTAATTTTGGGTTCTATTTTTATGCTTTAGCAAGTATTGAATTGGTTTCAATCGAGACAGCCTCGACTTCTTAAGTATTATGTACAAGCTTAATTGTTAGTCATGACGTGAAAACCTTCTCCTATAATTTTGTAACTTTCTCGACAACTTTGACCAACAGCATTTATTATACCATGTCGTGTTCTCCAAATGTGACACTCATGTGATGCATGAGTTTGAATGGAGCAACTACGAAGTCTGATGCATGATGTTTAATTGACTAGCTATGAAGCATGATGAAATAACAATATAATTGTGGTGCGGTGTGGCGTGGCGTGGCGTGGCGTGGCGTTAATAGAAATGGTAAAGTTTTAGGGAAATGATCTACTAAAATGAGGAGAATTGTTAATTGATTATTAGAAAAAGTAAAATAAAGAGTATGTAGAATATATCAATTTCTACTTTTCATTAGTGTTATTAGAACTGATCAGATCTGACCAATTTGGTCGGTGCAATTGAGGACTTGGCTGAAAGTCAGGCCGACTAGGCAAAAAGCCTCATCATTAAAAAAATCGCCGAAAAAACCCTTTGATCCATCCGATTTTATGAAAATTGTCGACATTTTCCTTTTGGGGTCAATGTCCAAACTATTTAAAATATTGCATTTTATTTTTAAAACTGTACTCTGTTATATACTAAAATTCTTAGAAATGCTCTCATATAAATCAATTATAAAACAAGTTGCATCTGTTTGATATGCATTTTTGTGGAAAGAATGCATTTTTTGATTGATGTGATGTGTAATATGTGTTTTAAAAAGAACGAAAAGTTATTGATATAATGAAAAATATTATTTCATTGAAGAATGTGTGATTAAAAATAAGTAGAAGAACGAGAATGAAAAATATAATGTGACTTAAACAGGGGCTAAAACTCCATGCCCTGTTTTGGGTCTAGTCAACTAATTCCCAATTAAAATTTGCTGCCAACCCATTAAATTTGTCAGTCAAAGGTTCCCAGCTAGTCACTAATCCTTTTCACACCTCTCATTCTGTGCAAAAAAAATAAATTTAACAGGAGACAGAATTAATAATGGGATTCACCCCCACATATTTGAAAGATACTTCTCACATTTGCTAAAACTACCATTGGCTAACAAATCAGAATTTGCCTTCTTAACCTTGGGCCTCAAGTTGGCCCCACCAGGTTTAAGATTATGCCTATATTCCACTGCCACTTGTTCAAAAACTTCAACATCAAACATGTTCATATTCATCCCTGGATTCATACGGTCTCTCACAAATGCAAAGGGCAGTTGATCCCTTGGGTTAAACGCTTCCAATTCATTGAATAAAAGGCAGGAGAAGAGATTCGTGACCATACTATGCTTCCTTAAGATTAAAGCACTATCCGGCACATCTGCAATATGCATAAACATATATATTTAGCAAAGTGAATTAGATAGTACTTAGTGTTAGAGGAGAAAAAAAGTCGAAATTTTATTCGCTCATATTACAAAGCACATCTGCAAAATACAGATATACACATGACATGTTCGATAAGAAGACTAGAAATATTAGATAATATTAAAGAAAATTAAGTTCTTGTCTGTTTTGTCCAATGGTGTTCGGCGCTAATGTATATTTGCAAAATGTATAGACAAATATGATTTGTTGGAAAAGTGAATTAGATTGCCCTAAACAGTATTTAAGAAGAAAGATAAACATAAACGTTGTCCATTGTATTTGTATGTTCAATTCTATCATGTACTACTACAAGAAGGATATCCTAGAAGAATTTAAGCAACTTGCATATAATAATTAATCTTCTATTAAAAGTAATCTTTTTATAATTTAGGGTAGTGATTATAGGCTTTAATAGCACCATCAATAATCTGGGCCCGACCATAAGATGTAAGTTAGCTTAAAAAGACGCCTTAATTATCAGATTTAAACATTTCTTCTTGGTACATCATTGCAAGTATTATCATAAGCTTTTGAAATAAGTCACCTCCAAAAAGAAGTTTAGTGCATACATACTTATTGTGAAATTGATTGTGGCCAAAAGTTTTTGTTTTAAACGTTGACACCCTTATGAGGAGTCAAAAATTGTTTCTAAGACTAAAAAACTATTTTTGAACATATTTGAATAATTTTCTAAATGTATTTTGTCCGACTAGAAGAGTTGTTAGATAAAACTTGTTTATAAGATGTAGAAAAAGAAAAGTAGAATAACTGCCAAATTCGCTCTATCTTTAGCACACTTCACAAGCTATGGCTTTTCTAGAAGTGGCTTCACCTTGAATCAATAATCCCATTTGATTCTGGTTTACCAACTACAAAAAGGGATCACTATCCAACTGGCAAATAGAAAATGAAATACTACCTACCAAGGATCAAGAAACTAGTGAATTTATTTGTATTAGTATTAAACGATATAGAAAAAAAGAAGAAAAAGAAACTAAAATCATGTTTATTATACTGTCTAATCATGTTTAGTGCTACACATCAGACATACGCTAAGTTGATAATTAAACGTAATATAATACCTGTAGGATATGGCTTCGTTGGCGTCCATGGTTGCAAGCCATGTTCACAGTATGTCTCCATTTGCATCTTCAATGCATCTACATCCAACCATTTCTTCCATCTAGCAGTTGCCATTGCCTCCTCCATGGTATGAACATAAAATGGGTGCTTCGATATAGCCATATCGACATTATTTTTAATAACTAGTGAATGAATCAATAAAAGTGGATCGATAACTAGTTGCAGCTTCGCATCAATCCATATGCTGTACCTTGAGTTAGGAAAAAGCCTATGGATTAAATACTTGGGTATGGCTCCATTCATTGCAGCATTCTTGTACAAAAGTTTGCTGAAAACTTTAATGACTCTCCATGCACCAATCTTATACTCCTTGGATTTGCTTGAAATTAAATTGTAATGGTTTAATCCCTTGAGAGTAACATCATCCACAAACATGAAAAAACACACACAATCAAGGGTTTTGGATCCTAGGCCTTTTGGCTGCCGGATTTTGTCGTGGTCGTTGAATATAGCTGAAACTACCACCACACCGTCGCATTTTTCCATTGCAGTTTGATCTGAAAAACCCCACAAAACCACGAGTAATTAATACCAATCAACTGGAAGATGTGACAGTCGCCTACCACTCGCGAAGTTATTGAATAATTAAATGCATGTATACGCCAAATTGTGTGCCGTCCACCACTCATTCATGAAAACTATGCACACAAAGAAATTTTGACAATTATAAAGCACTAAAACCACTAACCAGAATTACTGATTGGAAAACGTTTGAAGAATCCACACGGGATTTCTCTTCCATCCTCACGATGATCGAAATAAGAAAATCTATTCTCAACACTGAAATTCCCACCAAAAGTATCGGCATTTGTCTGCGTATACTTTAAAGACCGGGAGCCTATTGCCGTCGAATTCCTGCATATTTCTTGGATTTCCTTCAAAACCTCCCAATAATCTAAGCGAAAACCCATAATTCAAAAACCATAATCGAATCGAAACCAACAAGCATTAGGATGAAACATTAATCGATTTCACATTTACCTGAGAAGAAAACGGGAGAATTGCAGAATGAACGCTGTGTAGGAATGCCATATTTATGTTCTCCATAAGATGAAGGGTAGAAAAACAGAGGGGTTTGAATGGGATCGAAGGGAGATGATCTGAAAATGCATTTCGTGTAAGAAATAGAGAAATATAGAGCGAAAAACAGAGTGGAAAAAAGATTGAGAAACGAGAAACAGAAGAGCTTTGATTGGCAGAGGAGTGGTGTGGTTATTGCCTTCCCCATTTACCTAATTAAGTTGTAACGATATTCCTAAGTGTTCCTTCTTTCTTTAGGTTTAAGCTTAGAAGCTATTTTCTTATTTCATAAGTAAAACAAGTTACTTATTGATGTGAAGATACAAAGGATTCAAATTGGTTAACTATGATAAATAGGGATAATCTCGTGTCCACGCTGAACAAAAGTTGATTGTGCCCACAATTGTTACGATGACGACTTGACTTGCTGATGGGGGCATTTCCATGTGTGCTATTGGGCACATTTTATCTTGTCTACCGTGAGCAAGAGAATAATTATATTATAATAAAATACAAAATATCAACGGGTCAATACTAGTTGATTCGACCGACCATAGACATTTGATTGAAACTGATTCTAGACGAATCAATACATCGTTGATTCTTTCTAGAATATTATTCAAAAGGAGACCAAAAATTTACTAAAGTTAACTTTAGTTAAATAATGGAAATCCTATAATTAAAACCTCAACTTTGTCAAAATGAATATGATGTAATCGATCCTAATTAAATTAACAATTGAATTGCAAATAAATATGACATTGAAATGAATTAAATTGGCTGATTGCATCACCTTATTTTGACAACAATGTAAGGTTGCTTAAAATAGAACTCGGTAATTTTGTATTGTTATGATGCTACGAGAGTTACGATTGATTTAAAGAGATTTCTTCCCAAAGTAGAGCAAAAATCACGTACTCTAGAGTTGGTCCTGATTGACAATTCTTATTTTCATCTAAAAAGGAAATTATAATCAACAAAACTATGATTTTGAATTTACATTGATTATATTTGTTTATTGCATTTTTGATAAAATTTGTCCTTTTTTTTGGTTGGTGCAAGCTACACATGCTATATTCGGAGCGAAGACAAAGTTTAAATAAATATATTTGTCACTATTTAATTGTTTAACCTGTTAGATAAATTTAAGATGTAATAAAAGATTTGAGTTCAAATCTCGCCGTTATTTAACTATGAAATTATGCATATATTAGACTAGTTTCGAAAATAAATTCGATCTTCCTACTGAAGACATAATTCATATAGGCTCCCTCTAATTTCTAGTTCTTACAAAATTGACGTGTCCAAGACTAAAGTATGAAAGCTATCAGACCTATAAACATCAAAAAAATGTCTTAAGGTTTATAATAAAAATAGACGATGTGACGAAATCCAATCATCTTGGCCTGGGGATTGAGGAAGGCCATTAAGCTACAGATATCAACGAGTCAAACATGTTCACAAGTCGAAACTTGAAACTCGGGCTCGATTCGAGTAAAAATAGTTCGAATTTTTTTTTTTGTCTGAGCCGAATCGAGTTTTTGCTCCTCCAAAAAATCTAAGCTCAGGCCTTAACGAGTCGAGCCGGGTCGGCTCACTCTTTTTTTATAAAATTATTATATAGATACCTTTTAAGGCAACCGTATGTGTTGCCTTTACAAGTCGCCTAAACAAGGCAATAGTAGCTGCCTTAAACTGCTGAATAATTTTTTTTTTAAAAAGGGCAATTGTAAACAGCTAAACAAATTTATTTATTTATTTATTTTTAAAGTTTTGCAATTTATTTATTTATTTTTTAGGCTCAGATTGTTACGGACTGAAAATAGCTCGAGCCACATGGGCTGGTCCAGATCGAGCCATGGGCCGTCCGAGTTGGTGAGCCAAATTGACACCCCTACATTAAGCTTTCCAATAATTGGGCCTCGATGGGTGAAAAAGAGCCCCACTACATATATCTCATGGATCTTGCTTGCAAAAGTTTTAGCTTTTGGGCTACTTAATAGGCCCATTGGATATCGGTTCTTATAGCCCATTAAGTTAGGGCTACACTTGGAGTAATTTCAACATGAGGCCTGGCCCAATGCTCCTCTAAAATAGCTTTGATGAGAGGGAATTAGTTGATTCTTGCAATCTTAAAACAGATCTTTAAAATAGAAAGTTGGAAATGAACTGAAATACAAACCAAACAGGTACTTAGTTTTCGACATTTGAAAATGAATGAGTTGATCTTTAGCCTTTTATTATTGTTGCACTATGATTCCCAATAATAGAAGTAGTTCAAAAATCATTAAATAATCACGTCTCTCATAGAAATATGACTCATTTCAAATTTGAACGCTACCTATCAGTATGCAAAACTTAGCTACATATAGTATTGGACATACAGTGAGCAATATTTATCAATATCCTATAACTCATAAGCTAGATAAGTTGAGAATTATATCTTATAAATTGAATTGTGCATTTTATTAGACGTTCTAAGCATGTGTAGCTGGATACCAAGACGTTTTTAACAAATGAACTTTTACAATTTGTCTTTCTCAATTCAAAATGAAAGAGGTGTAGTATTTTATTTGATTGTATCATATTTTTTTTTTTTAAAAAAAACTGAAGTTTAAGTCGCAGCTCTATAGTCTATGTGGAGGGCCATTTGGCGCAAGAAGCTACACTAGGCCTTTCAAAGAAGGTGCGTATGAAGATGTCAAAAGTTTCGTAAATAAATAAGTCAACAGATCTCAACTCATGTAAGTTTTTAAATTGCTTTTCAACTTCAAGGGTACGTAGCCAGCTTTGATGAACCATGAACGACGGAAAAACAGCCAAAAGAGGAGTTGGAAGGCTAACTTCAAGGCACTGCTTATTTAGGGTCCCCATGCCAGAAACTAATAGGAACCATAGGAGTCAGTTTTATTGCAGTGTGTCCAGATTCAGTCCGTTAATTGGTGTCCTTCGCTGTCTCTACCTGCTCTTTTTGGACATTGAGACCTAATTTGGGGTTGGGACCATTACAACTGGACCCCAAATTCATTGACATTGAAAGTCCAATATTTAGATTCCTTTCTTTCACTCTTTTTAATTAGGTATCACTTTAGGGAAGAATATGGTTGTCGAACAGATGTTAGCATGTTCAGATTCTCTTTTTCTTGCAATATAACTCTTTATAGTCTAGAAAAAGGAATTTTAACCTGTAAGCATGACCAAACACGCTCTATTTATAGGGAACTATCGCTCGTAAATTTGACTCGTCTCACCAACGAGTCAAGTAGTTTTTTTCTTGTGTGAGCCACTCTTCGACTCGTACGAGAGTAGGCTTGCCAAGGGCTCGCCCCACTAGCGAGCTGATCGACTCATGTACAAGCTGATTATCAACTTGTCATAATAAGTAAAATATGTAATTTCATAAATAAATAAAAAATTTGCGACTTGCGAGCCGGCTCGACTCGTCCCATCCCTCCAAGGGAAGATTCAAATCACATATTAATTGAGAGAACCGATCCACCTAATAGCAAAGTCACTCGATTTTTCTCAGTTAACACTCCTTATAGATGGGAATGGAATTTTTAAAAGTGATTTTAACCAGCTAGAACCAATTGCTACTGAGATCCGCACTTCCTACGCTTTTCTAGTTTGGATAAAGCCACAATGCTAAAAGGATTTGACAAAAAGCTGACATAATTTTATGTAATAGTAGATGATTGGATGAAAAAACTGACTGTATTTCAAATTGTTCAATTATAGAATATCACATGACATTATGTCAAGTTTTATGTCAATTTTGATATTCATATTACATGATTGTTCTAGTTCCTAGTTTGTTCCTCGTGAAGTACGAGCTCAAAGAGTTTACTATGAAGTACTTTTATTTTAACAAGCTTTTTCTCAATATTTTTAGCCTCTATTATATTTAGATAAAAAAAATAGGCTTTTAATATGTTTTGATATAAATCAATAAAATATATAAGTGAAAAGTTATTAAAAATTGTGGAATAATGCTTGTGCGCTAGAAAATGTATTACATAGAAAATGTCAGAATATGTGTTGATATGGTGTGTTTTGATGAAAAAGTTGACTGTGTATTAAACAGTTCAATAATAGATTGTCATGTAACATTATTTTAAAGATCGTGTTAACTATTATGTTTGTGTAGCATGATTGAAAGTTATGGACATTTGAGATTGAAAATGAGTGTCAGTAAAATGATTTTTTTTAAAAATGGGTGAAAACAGTTGCTTAATTATTATGGCTACGTGTCAGCAGCGACAGAACTTGAACCTATAAGGTGCGGTGCCCCACTCCTGATACCATTTCTTCTTTTTCACGTAATATATATATGTAATATATATTTAACGAGAATTCCACCCTCGATTGTATAAAATTGCCAACTGGGCACTCTAAAGCCAGATGTCTTTATAGTTTCTATCGCTTCATGTTCATGCATTAGCATTTTGCCAATTCAAACTTCTCCTCCTCCGCCGACCGCCATGGTAGTGGTGTCTCAGCCAGTTGATGAAAATTTTGCTCACATAAGAACATGTAAGCCCACTTCTAACATTTTCACTGAGATTCCAGTAGTAGATCTCTTAGACCCTGATGCTAAAACCCTCATAGTTGAGGCCTGCAAAGAATTTGGATTCTTCAAAGTCATCAACCATGGAGTTCCATTGGAGTTCATAGCCCGATTAGAAGATGAAGCTATAAAGTTTTTCAATACACCACAGCCCGAAAAAGAAAAGTCTGGCCCTCCAAACCCTTTTGGCTATGGTGACAAGAAAATTGGCCCGAATGGTGATGTGGGTTGGGTTGAGTATCTTCTGTTCAGCACCAACTCTCGAAAATTAAACCTCCCTGGAGTTTCAGAATCTTTCTGGTAAGAATTCTCAGTTTTATCTATTTTTTTACCTGGTAAATAAATGGCCTTTAATCCTTAACAACTTGCAGGTCTTTTGTGAATGAATATGTATCAGCAATGAGAAATCTGGCATGTGAGGTACTGGAAAAAACAGCAGAAGAATTGAAAATCGGGCCAAGAGACATTTTGAGCAGGCTTTTAAGGGATGAGAAAAGTGATTCTTATTTTAGGATAAACCATTATCCTCCGTGCCCAGAACTTCAAGCATTGAGTGGTCGAAATTTGATAGGTTTTGGAGATCACACAGACCCACAAATAATATCTATTGTAAGATCTAACAACACATCAGGCCTGCAAATCTCTCTGAAAGATGGTACATGGGTCTCAGTCCCACCTGATCACTCCTCCTTCTTCATCAATGTTGGTGATTCATTACAGGTCGGTCCGGTCCGGTCCGGTCCATCCACTTCTTTTACAATATTTGCTTTTTTTTTTTTCAAAGAATTACTTTCTCAAAGTTGAGGCATGGTGTGCAGGTACTTACCAACGGGAGATTTAGGAGTGTAAGACACAGAGTTCTGGCAGGCAGTTTGAATTCTCGAATTTCGATGATTTTCTTCGGAGGACCACCGTTGACTGAAAAGATTACACCTCTATCCTCAATAATGGAACAAGGAGAAGAAAGTTTGTACAATGAGTTCACATGGTACGACTACAAGAAATCAGCCTACAAAACAAGATTAAGTGATAACAGGCTAGGCCTTTTCGAGAAATCTTTTACCCATAATCAATAGTCAAATCAAATCCAAAAAGAGGTCTATTTGAATAAATTGACCCAAGGGGACTTGCCATAGGTGGAAGGAAATAGTTTTTTTTTTTTTTTTCTTCCTTTCGTTTATTTTATTCCTTAACTTCATCACCCAACTTTTCTTTTTGTGTTTAAATGTAATAACTGTCCCCCTTCTACTATTAATGCAAATGTTATCCGCCATGTCATCTGTATAATATTTTCTCAAATATGGATGGTGTCAAATGGGGCATGCTACTTTCTTATGTCATTATTGTTGCTTCACAATTTACAATTAGTAAATCTATTTTAGAGACAATATTAGAGACAATCGATGTGTTTTGTGAAAATATCAGTGACACTCATGTTTAAAAAATCACATAATCTCTCATATTTATAGTTTCGAGTATCACATACACCACACTTTTTGAATTATATATCATCTAAAATAATGTGACATACCTGAAATTTTATGGTAAAAAAAAAAAAAAAATCATTAATTACAATTTAATTTATTTTTGATAATAATTAACACTAAAAGACTTTGTGCTTGCAAAATTCTGAATACATAAATGATTTAAAATTTTAATTAATTATATGCATAGTGTATATTAACATATATCTATTTTTAATTATATGCATCATGTTTGTTAACATATACTGATATTCATTTTTATAAATTTATAATCTAAAAAAATGTTTTATTAAATGGGGGATATCTAATCTCGTTCAGTATCCACCTTAAACTCCCAAAAATCCTTGATGGGACAATAATTAAATCCCGTCCTACTGTCATCCCTAGTAAAATATAACTAATAACGTATGTTAATTTATTAAAATATAATACACCTTCAAATTTTGTTCTGATTACAAAAATCAAGAGCTGAACCAAAACTAACTGGTTCTAGGTTCTAGTATTGAAATGTTTAAAAACTTAAACATGATCAAATTAAATTAGTCAATTCAATTTGAATTAGTTCACTTGATTCTGGTACTTTTGTCTATCCTTATATCAAAAGGACACTTTATAAGAGTACTCCGTACTACCCTGTACAATTTCTTACATCGTATCACATGCAATATGTATCGGTGTTATGTATTCCAACCACCGCTATTTTTATTTTTATTTTTTTTGTTATGAGTGTGCTTCGTTTTTGAGCTCATCAATGGCGTATATGATATAGCCGAAAGTGTGATGTGCACAAGCTGGTGTCAAGAGACGAAAGGCTTAAGACCCAAATAATCAAAATACCATAAAACACATGCAATGCATATAGGATTGGACCTCGGCCATGGTTGTCCCTTAAAAGCATGGTCACGGAAGGAGCAAGTCGAGCAATTCTTGACCGTGGATATGCCTTAGCATTAAAGGTAGGACCAGTAGCAAAGTGGTCAAGAATGGCTCAAACTCCACATGTTGATGTCGAGCCATGCTCAACTAGGGGTGGCAATGGGCCGAAGCTCGGCTCGTTACTCGTGGGCCGAGTCGAGCTTCGACTCGCGATCTCGTCAAATTCTTTTTATTTTTATTTTTATTTTTTTTAAAAGATAAACCAATTTTTCAAAAAAATAAAAAAGCACGAGCCGACTTTTCATGAGTTGAGCGGTCGAGCCTATGAGCGGCTCGACCCGTTTGGCACCACTATGCTCAACTATTGTTGAATCGAGAATATATGATTCGTTCTTGAGTAAACTTAGTTCGATTCCCTAAGTCAAAACAAATCCTAGATAAAAGTTAAACCATTTGTAATATCTTGAACTCCGAACACTTATCATGTGAAGTGTCGCATTGCTTGCCACCAAATTATTGAGCTTCCATCACCAAATTACGAAGGTGATTGCCATGTGCCTCTCGCTATGAGTGACACGTGTCTCACCCGACTTTTCAAATTCATTAAAAAGAATTTAAATTTTTAACTATTATTTGAGTTAATAAGGCATATACCCGACTTTGTTATTGGATTCGGAAAAATAGTATAACAGTAAAATTACTAAAAATCACCAACGGCAAATACAAAATCAAAATGTAGAACAAAATTGGAATTTATAACGCACAATTTATGGATTGTTACTCTATGGCTAATTAGTAGACCTTATTTTTTATACTCAAATACTCACAAAAAATTCAAAATTCAAATAGAATCTCCTCCGACAACCATGGTTTCAATGTATACCGGCCAAGACCGTTTTACAAACTGGCAGAATGATGGCAACTGTGGAAAAAAAAAAAAAAAACTAGGTAGTAGTCCTAATTTTCTCTTATTATTGTTACTAAGAAGTGTACATAATAAAAAAGAAGCGCCTTTTGAATTACTTATAAGCTCAGCCAAACATGCTCCTGCATATAAAGCACCTTTTAAGCTGCTCATATTTCTAGATACTTATCATTTTGTTCTCCAAAAGTATAGATATTGTTCTCATAAAAGTTACTAACATGTTTTAGAAAGAAACTATTAGACAAGCAAGTTTCTTTGCAATCTTGGAAAGAATCTTGAAATTGAACCAACACACCACGGCATGCCTCAAAATTTGGTCCAATCCCACTTTCTAACAAGAATAAATTCTTCCAAAATCAACCAACTCTACTTTCAATCAATGTCAACATAAAATAAATTCAATCCGTCGTATGAGTAAAGTGGGATAAGTAAAAAAGATAAAAGTGAATAAGAATGACTTATTTTCTTGTACCACCTTTTTTAAGCATAAAAAAGCAGGGTTTAGTTTAGTACCGAAATCTTTCAAAACTATGGCCTACAATTGATATTAATTATATTAAAATATAAAACGAATTTGGTCCATCATATCATAGTGGAGAACGAAATTTATTTGTTTTCATTTTCATTTGTGTGCGCGCGTGTTTTCCGGCAACTACAAGTTCAATGAACGCTGTCATTTTTAAAATTCAAATAATGATTATCTTTAAAATTTATAATGTATCAAATATCACATTAAATGATAATTATTTTTCGAACAATTTTAGCCTTAATTCAATTAGCTCAACTGAAATTACAACCTCAGTTTAGATGACGTTAATGTGACATTAAATAATATGTGAAATTAAATAAGTCACTTAATTTCACATTTCATTTAACCTATTATTTAGAGCTGAGCTGTAACCCCAATAGGGCTACGTAGAATTACTCTTTCAATAACACCTTATTTTTTCGATTTTCAACATGTCATAAATTTCGTGCTATTAATTCTCAATTAATTAACATTCACGTTAATCTAACCTTAATAAATCTTGACTTCATGAATGTCAATCTACTTGAGTCTAGAATTATTATACATAAATTTATTTTATTCATGTATTTATGAATTTTAATAGGTGTTTAAATTTATATATTAGCAATTAATTTAGCCTTAATTCAATTAGCTCAACTGGAATTACAACCTCAATCTAGGTGACGTTAATATGACATTAAATAATATGTGAAATTAAATAAGTCACTTAATTTCACATTTCATTTAACCTATTATTTACAGTTGAGATGTAACCCCAATAGGGCTACGTATAATTACTCTTTCAATAACACCTTATTTTTTCGATTTTCAACATGTCATAAATTTCGTGCTATTAATTCTCAATTAATTAACATTCACGTTAATCTAAACTTAGTAAATCTTGACTTCATGAATGTCAATCTACTTGAGTCTAGAATTATTATACATAAATTTATTTTATTCATGTATTTATGAATTTTAATACCACAAATTTAAATATATAATCGTTAATTAACTTACGTACCAAATGTAGTATAAAAAGATTGCTTATTTGTAGTATTTCATCATCACAAAAAATTCGAATCATAAAAGTTGAGTTTTGATAGTATAATTTTCTTCTCTTAAATTTCTATCCTAAATTTTATTTTGTTTAATTCGTTCGAAACTTATCAAATCTTTCCAACAAATTGATATCAAATATTATTTTCTTAACACTTATAAAACATTTCAGAATAACGTGCAATGCACGCTCAACTCTGACTAGTAATTATAAAAAATACAAGATCCGAACCTTCGTTATTACAATATATCATCAAATAAAATTTGATCTATATCATTTTTATTTAGAAAATTCTATTTTACACTATATATTTTAATGAAATAAGAACCGTCCTTTTTAGGTCTTAAGTTTTTTATTTCCTTTGAATATTATGTTGTTTATAAAATTCTTTATTGCAAA
Source organism: Fraxinus cuspidata (assembly GCA_903798385.1). Taxonomy (NCBI): domain Eukaryota; kingdom Viridiplantae; phylum Streptophyta; class Magnoliopsida; order Lamiales; family Oleaceae; genus Fraxinus; species Fraxinus cuspidata. Next base: position 4,530 of record CAIGRP010027735.1, on the reverse strand, counting down.
AAATTTGAAAAGGGTAAAAGGGAAAATGCATATCTATTTATAATTATGGGAAATTTTGAGCACGGGTTTTTTCTGGTCCAAGTGGACAAAAAGTATTCCTTTTTTTCTTCATCGTTTGCATTGGAAGAATAGAATATAATTTTTAAAGAGGTCGCTATGATTTTTTGATGCCAAACCTGTTACTTGCCCTCCTATGCACAAAATTAAAGTCAATAACTTGTTTGTCGAAACAATCACTTTTGAGTAAAAGACAAAAGTAATTAATTATTTTATTTTGAGGGGCTCAAAGTTCGGTATATGATCGTGTTTACTATAGTCTGTATTTACGATTTATCTCATGAAAGTATTGTAACTCGGGTTTGGTTCTTATTTTTTAAAATTTATTTTCATTTACACATTCTCTCAATAAAGTAATTTGCATGTAAAATCATAAATTCTTTTTTATTTTATTAATCACACGTTCTTTGAATAATTATTTTTCATAAAAAATGTATTCCCAAAATTTTTTTACAGATAAACATAATAAACGTTAAAATAAGTGCCTATCTTGAAATAAACATTTTGCAGAAATTGCACCCCTTTAGAGCCTAAACCTTAATCTAAGCTAAAGGCTAATAAAGTGAACACAAACCACATTTTTTTTTCTTTTTGCCCTTTTTCGTCTTTTGACGTGAAAAACAGATTTATTTATTTTTTTTACTAATTTTATTACGTTACAATTTTTGTTAACTATGTCACATTCTAATTACAATAAAAATCATCATTCTCTGCTCATTTTGAACATATCCCAACCTTTTTTTCTCTTAAAATAATTTATACATTTTATCTCTGCTAATGATTTTTGTTCTAATTTATAAAGCATAAAAATACTCATTTACCTCCCGTATTTTTGAATAAACAAAATAAATAACAAATATAAAATTTTTTAAAAAATATTTGTCCCACACTTCGATCCACGTTAGCAGAATAGCATAATATTTGGATGAAAATCATCATTAAAGAAAAAATGTACTGTAATCGAAGGTTAAGAAAAATAATGATATGGAAAAAAAATTAAGAATATCAGTAAAAAAAATGAGCAAATTTTGAGGATTTATATTGATAGCAAAAATTGTAATATGAATATAATTATCTTTATTCTCTCAAAAATTATATATCTATATGAATGGTATGGATGACCCAAAATCTCTTCATTCGATAAAATATGTCAAACGCAATATCTTTCTACGTCATAATCAACTAATTTTACTCGCTCCTACCTCGTTGCCTGATTTCTTTGCCAAGTTCTATAGAAAATTCTAATTTTTTTGACATTTTAATTTCAAGCCCAAAAAAGGCATGTACAAAAAATGACCCTACACTCTATTTCACTGTCCAAATAAATACGATATGAAACTTCAATTTTATCATTCATTTAGAAATTTTTTTACAGAAAAAAAATACTACGATCACTTTTCAATTAAAATCTAGAGTTCACTTTATTTTGGCAAATCGACTCGTGAACGCCACTCAAATATGCTGTTGCCTACTTTTAACACAATTTTTCAATAAGTTTGACGATTAAGAGTTCAGAAGAATTAACAAAATGAAATATCCTAAGATAGATTTACCAAAATCAAAATTTAATGGGGTCACATCGTGGAATTGGGTAGTTGGATGATCAATACGGACTCTCTTGATTATGATTGCCCGTTAAGTGAATCTTCCTGGACATAATATGGGTGTCGACACAATATCTTAACTTTGGTGTCGACAAAATCATGTGATAAATAAATAAGTTCATCCTCGTTACTTTTGAATAGACGTATAATTAAGTGACACCTAACTAAAAATATATACTAAACAATCTTTGACTGGATAGAGATCACAAGAATTAATCCGATAAATCAACTAAAAATTTGCACGTGGAGGTAATTTTATGTTAATTTTTATTTGAGCTTCTTCCACAAATATGAATAACATTTTGACATTCTCCATTATGATGTGACGCACCAAATTTTTGTTCTTTGTATTCTAACCATGGTGGGTCCTGGTTGTGGAAGTGAACTTTCAACAAAACGAGAGATTAAGATTTTTTAATCCCACTTTAATTATGCTTAACATGGAAGTTAATCAAGTTCAATGGATCGAATATATTGATGATGGCAAATGAGGTTTTTATGTAATATATGTATAGTTTTAAGTCACTCATCGAGCATGTTTTGAAAACATTCATAAACAACTTAAAATGTGAATAAAAATTAGCTTGAATATTTATAAACATGAGCAAAATATAAGCATTTTCATATGAAAAACAAAAAGAGGAAAACTATGCATTTCTGCAAAATTGTGGACTGTGTAACCGAAAATACAGAGAAGGTAATATAATCTGCAATTTCATTTGAATTTATAAGAAATAAGTTCACTATACAGAAAAAAGAAAACAATTGAGTCGCATCGACACTCTTATGAGTTCATATAAGGAGTTCGTAACGATGTTCCTGACACTCCCCAAATGTCACACAAGTTAGTGAAATAAGAATTTTTACGGAACAAAAATATATATTTTTAATATTCCTAACCTTTAAAGAGAATTGTCAGAACAAAAACAAAATCGAGTGCTTGCAACATAAAAAAGTTACTAAAACGTCTAAAAGTGAGTACTACATAAATAGGTCATAAAAACAAGAAGTTGAAGGATCGATATCCCCTTTCATAACACCGCGTTATAATTAAAATTGAAGTTCTTATTTTTGCTCATTTTTACATTTAAATTCCTAACTATTTGTCGCGCGATGTCTAAAAATTTCGTTATGACAAAATAAAAAGACGTCTTTATTATTCTTAAATAAGAAAGATGAACAACTACTACATAATTTCAACAAAATATCTTCCCCATGTCAGCATAATATTTGAAAGAAAATTATAATAAAAGATAAATTATGTTTTAATTAAAGTTTATGATAAAATAAAATATATATGCAGGGAACAGATGGAAACATTAGTTCAAAATTTCGAACTTCCATTTCAAATAAAATGTTCCAATCAAGAAAGATCTGTGATTGTCATTTATTGTTAAGATCGAATAATTTTTAGATATGATATTCCCTGTAATTTTGACGACTTTTCCCATCGTCAAATGTTTGATGAATCACATAGGTTTCATATTCCAACCCTATAATGTTTTCCATTTTAACTTGCACACGCATATCTGATTATAATGAACATTTTCTTTATGACCATATCAATACAAGCAAGGTCTCCATTTCCAAATTGCTCAAAATAAAGGGAATGTACGACGTTCTTCAGATTATAATAGCTAATGTTTTGCTATTGTTTCACCATTCATGTCTAAAGAAGCTATTGGCACAAGATACTAACATTTACCACAGTCCATGTCAAATCCACAAACACAATTCAAATATATTAGACTAAGAATCCCATGTTTTGGACCAAGAACAAACAACCCAGTAGAAAATTTAGACAATAGCCATATCAAAATCTTAATAATCTATTACCCTCTTAGATATCTTCAAGGAAATCCCTTTACAGAGTCAGTTGCTTTGCCAGACCTAGCATCGGTCCATGCTTTTGCAATTGTTCGTTTCATATCTTCATCACCTTCCTCATACATGTTCTGCAAATGACATGGAAGTTCACGTTGTAAAAAGTAAATAGCTGCCAACACTGATAAGAAACAATAAGTGCATGTTTGGTAGACATGATAGGACAGGACGCAGCATGGCAGCAGTCCACCCAAACAAGCACAAGTATTTTATGGAAGTGATCTAAGAGACGAAAAGTTGTACCTTCATCAAGTCCATTATTCCAGCCATTGGATCCCGCTCTTTGTCCAAATTTGGCTTCAGCTATAACATCGCTTGACACATTAATACAGAATTCAATAAAAACATTTAAAATTCACTCATCAAATTTTAGCATCAAGGAATAACCTTATCTTCTTTGAAGTGCAAATCCAACCAGTTCCCTCTGGACGCTTTAACTAAGGTAACAATGACCCTCTTTGGCTTTACAACCACTTTACATTTCTCAGGCACAATCTCCTTGTGTAATTTTGGTATGGCACGTCGATAATTCTTTCCTTGGATGTCATGGAATTTGATATCGAAGGAACTTGGCTTAAATTCCGCCTCGAGTTTCTCCTGCTCAACTCCCTCCAATGGGATATAAATCTGGGAAAATGAAAACAATAAAGATACCAAACTAAAATTCCGGTCACAGAATAAGGAATCAACATATGGCAAGAAAGCTAAAATTGTAACAATAAGGCAAAAGGAGAAGGCTGACCCAACCAGCAATGAAGAGCTTAGGCCTTGGAGTATCTCCAAGAGACTCCATTTATAAAGAGCATATTTAAATTTAGAGAGTAGATTTTTTTATGCAATTCAACAATACTCTCTATTTTGATTATTTATTTTGTTTTTTCCAATGAACATTTATTGATATCTCCTCACCTTTTATTTAACTTATTGTTTTTATATGTTAATGGCCAATAAATTCAAATATGATTTAAATAATTTAAATTGTAGA
>CAIGRP010027731.1:0-15157 GCA_903798385.1 Fraxinus cuspidata | reverse complement strand
TGCCTCCACATGAACGACATAAGCTTTTTGCATAATCAGTTCAATGTGCTTTAATGGGGTATAGCATTACTCAAAAAGGTTTTGTGTGTTATGATGGTGTTGCTAATCGCTTCTGTGTCTCTCGCAATGTGATTTTCTTTTGAGAATCAATATTACTTCCAACAACATCTATCATCTTCTGATTCGACCCCACTCCTTAACTTTGAGGATTGCTATCATCCCATTGAGCGTTTTAAACTAGGTGTGATATATCAGAGACGACGGCCTCGAGAGATGCAGCCCCTTCCCGATTCCAATCCCGATCCTATCTCAGTCTCTGGTACTCTACGGCGGTCCACTCGTATTACTCATCCTCCTGATCGGTGTGGTTTCTCTGCAACTTTATCTCAATTCACAGTTCATTCTTCTTATTCTCAGACTGTTACCCAACCCTGTTGGGTGAATGCTATGCAAGAGGAACTTCAGGCTCTTCAGGAGAGTCACACATGGGATATTGTTTCTTGCCCCTCCGGCGTCAAACCTATTGGATGTAAATTGGTATATTTTGTTAAGCTCCGCTCTGATGGATCACTAGATCGATATAAAGCTCGATTGGTGGCTCTCGGTAATTGTCAAGAATATGGTATAGATTATGAGGAGACAATTGCTCCTGTTGTCAAAATGACGACGGTTCGTCCCGTTATTGCTATAGCTGCCTCCAGAGGATGGTCTTTGCGGCAGATGGATGTTAAGAATTTTTTTTTACATGGCGAAGTAAGAAGCAAGATCGTGTATCTAAATCTTCCACTGAGTCTGAGTANTTTGCGGCAGATGGATGTTAAGAATTTTTTTTTACATGGCGAAGTAAGAAGCAAGATCGTGTATCTAAATCTTCCACTGAGTCTGAGTATCGTGGTATGTCTTCTGCCTGCTTTGAGATTGTTTGGCTTCGGGGTCTTCTTACGGAACTTGGTTGTCCTCAACTTGGGCCTACTCCTCTTCATGCTGACAACACTAGTGCCATTCAGATTGCTGCTAACCCCGTGTTTCATGAGCGCACTAAACACATCGAAATAGATCGTCACTCTATACGTGAGGCTTATGATAGACGCCTTATTACTCTTCCGCATATCACATATGATGTTCAGACTGTTGACATATTTACCAAGGCGATGACTTGACAAAGATATCGGTTTCTTGTAAGCAAATTGATGCTTATCGATCATCCAACATCAATTTGAGGGGGGATGTTAACGAGATTNGAGAATATTCTTGCACATATTTATATTTGTACCATACATAGAATTATCATATTTAGATTAATTGTAATTATATATATTATTGTCATATGGAATGGAAAGGCAATTCAGCCAAAATTATTTACAACTTCATCTTCAACAAGCTCCAACAAACTTCTTTCCCCTCATATTCTTTAGGAACTTCTTCAATATTGTTACAACAAACAATTTATCCGCTAGCCAGTAAGTTACTGTTTGATTAGATTTGTGACCCTCTTTTCCACATTTATAGCAAATTATTTTCCGCCAACTAATTGAGGTGATTTGTTTCATTCCACAGTATTACCTCCCATTCGTCATCCTATACCTCTACCTCTTCATTGACCATGAACTTGTGAACTAGTGGCTGAACCAAAATTTTGCACATGCTTCGAGGCTGTTGATGACTTCCATCCGCTACTGTCTTGAGTTGGATCTGTATTAAATTGGCCAAGTTCCCTCCCAGGCTGAGTAAAATGCCTATTAGGTTGTCTTTGTTGGCTTATGACTTTAATTGCAAGTTGGACAGCACTAGACATCCATCAAATAACGATGTATCACCTGAACTTCAGTTTCAGCTAGTTGCACCCGTGTTTTCATTTTGTAAAAGTCATTTGTATACTCCCGGACAGTGCTTGCTCCCTGCTGAAGAGACTGATATTGCAGAAAGAGAATTCCTTTGTAATTTAATGGAAGAAGTTGGCTTCGAATCATCTGTTGCATCTTTGGCCAGCTCTGAATTTTGTCCTTTTTCAGATTGGACTCTCGTCATCTAAACTTGTTGCCACCAAGAAGAAGCATATACCTTTAACTTTATGGCCACCAATTTCGCCTTCTTATCATCTGGAAAGTCAAGGAACCCAAAGATTCTTTCCACTTCATTTAACCAATCTAAGACTTCATCCGGTTGTTCTTCACCACTAAAGTCAGGGACATCTAACATGATGCGTGAATTTTGGTCACGTGCATGATTAAACCTAGGTTGTCTCCCAAAAGGATTTGCATTTCTTTCCTCATCTGAGGAGTCATCTTTTAACGGATGAATATGTTCAACATGAGGTTGATTTCTTGCATTTCTTTGCTGATTGTAGACCGGACCTCCCCTTTGCTCCATGTTAGGAGGATGAGTAACACCAAATAGACCAGCCAGCTCTAATCTAGAGCATAATTGGCCTTGCCTCCTTCGTAGACAACCTTTTAGGAGCCATGTGAGATGAAAGTCGCTATCTGTTGCTGCAGATTCTGAAATTCCACCATGGTAACTCCTTCAACAGCTCTATTATCACCCTATCCAGCCATGAATCTGCTGTGATAATAGAACTTTGTAGGCTCTGATACCACCTAATGTCAGCTGTGAAAACTATAAATTTTAAACAATGTTTGATTTTGGACGCCTCTCATTATAAGAGTTCAACAGATTTTATAGGGGATCTCATACGGTTACATTGCTAAGCACATGCTGATTTTCAGCAGTTATCCCTAATCTAGGCTAGTAAATCAGGAAGGCTAATGACTATACAAATATATCTTAATACTATACAATCACGCCTTAGATAGAGTCTAAACATGCTAAAGTTAATTCATTCGTCCTGATTGACATCCCCTTAAATTGTTGGCAGTAGATCAAGAAACATTAATTTGCCCACACAGTGGAAATATGAGGAACAGAAATAACACGGTTGTCCGAAGCTTCCCGAATGGAGTGACAATTCACCTTAATATGCTTTGTACGCTCATGAAACACTGTATTGTTAGCAATCTTAATAACACTAGTATTATCAGCATACAGAGAAGTAAGGTCATTCTCGGAAAAGCCAAGCTCGCTAGGAGTCCTCGGAGCCAAACAATCTCATAACAAGCAGCAGATATTGCACGATATTCAGATTCAGTAGAAGATTTAGAAACTCGAGCGTGTTTCTTACTTTTCCAAGATATCAAAGAATCACTAAGAAACATGCATCGGTCGATAACAAACCGTTTAGTGTCATGACAACCAGCCCAATCCGCATTATTGTAGCAAGGCAAAGAGGAGTACCGGTTGGGAAAAACAACCTATGGTTAGGAAACCCTCGAAGTTATCGAATGATACGACTAACAGTAGCTAAGTGTAGGTGTTGTAAAGTCTGCATGAATTCACTAACCTACTGGACAACGAAAGAAATGTCGGGACGAGTAATCGTTAAATAATTCAAACCGCCAACTGTCGGTACAATGTAGGATCTAACAAGAGATCACCCTCATCACAACGATATTTCACGTTCACTTCTAGCGGAGTATCTACAAGAGCTGTATCCTTCAAACCGACAAAATTAATCGAGTCCTGTATGTACTTTTGTTGATTCATAAATATATCGGAATGATCAGCGTGAACTTCCAACCCCGAAGTATGTGAAAAGACCAAGATCCTTCATATGAAAGGATGCTGAAGATGCTGCTGTAGACAAGTGATTAAGTCCGAATTTTTGATGGTGATAACGATACCATCAACGTAAATAAGAAGAACAATACCATCAGATGTCGCAGTTAAGAGACCCTCGAAGATATCGAATGATACGACAGACAGCAACTAAGTGTAGGTGTTGTGGAGTTTGCATGAATTGACTAACCTACTGGACAGTGAATGAAATGTCGGGACGAGTAATTGTTAAATAATTCAAACTACCCACCAACTGTCGGCACAATGTAGGATCTGACAAGAGATCACCCTCATCACAACGATATTTCGTGTTCACTTCTAGCGGAGTATCTACAGGAGCTGTATCCTTCAAGATGACCAAATTAATCAAGTCCCGTGTGTACTTATGTTGATTCATAAATATAATGGAATGATGAGCGTGAACTTCCAACCTTAAGTATGTGAAAAGATCAAGATCCTTCATGTGAAAAGATGCTGAAGATGCTGCTGTAGACTGGTGATTAAGTCCGAATCTGTGATGGTGATAACGATATCATCAACATAAATAAGAACAATACCAACAGATGTCTTGCAGAGAACCAATGAGTCGTATTGGCTTTGCTCAAAGGAAAATTGAAGCAAGGTAGATCGGAATTATCAAACCAAGCTCGAGGAGCCTGTTTCAGCCCATATAATGAACACTTCAACTTACAGACATCTAAAGAAGATGATGAAGTCAACTCAAGTGGCAGGGCTATGGAAATCTGCTCTTTGAGATCACCAAGGAGAAGTTCATTTTTAACATCCATATGACGAAGTGGCCAGCCTTGGGATGCTGCGATAGAAATAATTGTTCGTACTGTAGTCATCTTGGCAACCAGAGCAAATGTCTCATCATAATTTACCCCATATTCTTGTCTATTGCCAAGAGTAACCAAGCATGCCTTATAGCAGTCTAAGGTATCATCAGAACACAGCTTGATCAAGTAAACCCATTTACAACCAATGGCTTTAGCATTTGTCGAACAAGGAACAATATCCCATGTATGATTTTCTTAACGAGCTTGAAGTTCATTTGCCATTGCCTCTCGCTAGCATATATGTACAACGTTTGAGTAGCAAGAGGGAATTGGAACAGACGAAAAGTGGCAAGAAGAGATATATGAGAAAAACTATACCAATTAGGAGGACGAGAGACTCTAGTAGATCGATGAAGAACATTATCGTAATCTGGATCATCAAGTGACGGAACGTTCTGAACAGATTCAGTTGGCGGATTAGATACAGGAAGGGGCAAAATCGGTCTTCGTCACTCATACACTAATCCATGTTTGAAGCGCTCATGAGTAGGAGGCAAATCATTAAAATCAGGAAGAACTGTAATGCCAGGCAAAGATGCAACATGAGTGGAAAAGAAATATTGATTCTTAAATAAAACAACATGACGAGAAATATGAAACTTTTTAGAGCATGGATCATAGCAGACATAACCTTTGTGTGAATTACTATAACCCATAAAAGTGCATTTAACAGATTGAGCAAACAGTTTATGTCGCCAATGAGGTGGCAAGTAAACAAAATAAACATAACCAAAGGTATGCAAATCAAGATAGTTGGGATGCTTATTATATAGGCGATAATAGGGAGTGTCAAAATTTAAGACACTAGAGAGCAATTTATTAATTAAATAAACTGCAGTAGATAAGGCTTTGACCCAAAATTTAGAAGGAACAGGAAATTCAATCAATAATGTTTGAACAAGATCTAGCAAGTGGCGATTCTTATGTTCACCAACACCATTATGTTGAGGTGTATAAGGACAAGATCACTGGGAAACAATTCCTTTCTGCTGAAGAAAGTTATGAGCATGAGACATATATTCGCCACCTGAATCAGATCTTAACACTTTGATGCTTGAGGAGAATTGAGTTTCAATATAGGCAATGAATTGTTGAAATACAGAGAATACCTGGATTTCGATCGAAGGAAATAAATCCAGGTATACCTACTATAATTATCAATAAATGTGACAAAATATTTATAATGCGTATGAGATATAACATGAGGAATACCTTACACATCTCTATGAATCAAGTCAAAACAGTGTTTAGCACGAATACCATGAGACGGAAAAGAAATAGATTCTCTCTTTCCTAATTTACATTTTGAGCAATCAAAAGATTTATGAGAAGAAAAATGATCTTTATTACCCAACGAACCAGATTTTACTAAATGAAATAAAGTAATGGAATTAGGATGACCCAAACGTTTGTGCCATATTTCATTTTTATTGTTAACAGTAGTACAAGCTAAAAAAGTGCTAGTAGGAATGGAAAAATGCAAAGGAAACAAACATTCAACTTTAGGCCCCTTCGCGAGTATCTTCTACGACACCTGATCGTGCACAAGACAACTATCACGAAAAAACTGAACATCACTCTTATTATTAGCCAACTGTCCTACTGAAATGAGACTGGTAGAAAGTTCACATGTTACAAAGACATCTTTGATTGAAGAATTAATATCACCAACAACATGAATAGGTAATTGACTACCATTAGCAATTTGAATGTGAGGAGCTATGATATTTCCGAACATTAGAAAGAATTTCGAGGGAACTAGTCATATGATTAGACGTACTGGAATCAACAAGCCAAGACGTTCGAGTATTGTTACCTTAAAGCTCTAAGGCTGAAAATGCTTAAACAATCATCTGTTGGACCATTTCAAGCGTAAGAACCAATGGATTGCCATCTGTAGATGAAGAAGCACTAGGAGTAGGACCAATTGTAGCTTGATAGGCATTAGTTTGGCGATTTTGGGGATGTGTTGGACAGTCTTTGATAATATGTCCCGACTCTTTGCAGTAATTGTTGGACTTCTTGACACAGTGAGAAGCAATATGTCCATATTCCTTGCAGCAGAAGCATTAAACCCTCGGCAAGTCCCTATCCTTGCTTTTCCCGATAGCGGTATAAGCAACGGCATAAGCCTGTGTTATGAGACTCTGCTCCTCATGGAGAGCATACATCCAAAGAAGGAGAGAGATCTTAATTCATCAAATTGGAGCGAGTCGCCTCAAATTCTGGCTGCAACTTTGTCAGAAACTGATCTCGCTTGCTCTATTCATGAAACGCCTAAACATCACCAAGAGACTCAACTGGTAGCATAAACAATGTCAGCAAATTCACCCCATAAATTTTGAAATCCAGAAAAATAATCTTGGATGGATAGATCCCCCTGAATGTAATTAGCAATTTCATCTTCCAATTCAAAGCACCTGGCTGTTTGATCTTGATTATGGACTTAATTTTAAATACTCCCACATTTCTTTAGCAGTTTTGTACGACCTTAGATTTAGAACAATCATAGGATCAACAGATCCTAAAATCCATGTTATGACTAGCATCTTTTACTCTCCATTGAGCCAATTTGGAGATATGATATAATTCTTTCCCCGTAACAAATAATCGAAATTGAAATTCCCATGCAAAATATTTTTTACTCGTGAACTGCACAACAAAATATTCATAATTGCTGGTTGACATGATGTTCGTAATATAATAACATAGATAATATAAGATTGTGTATAAGTCAGCCCACTAAAAGAAGCCTAAACACCAAGTCGAATAAAGCGAATGCCTAATAGTAACTTACCAAAATTTTGTAGTCATAATCAGCCCACTGAATTAAGGCCCTGAAGATTTTACCCACACCAAGAGATCCCGCACCTAAATCACGAAATCACCGAGCAATCTGTTTATAGAAACAGCCAATCACCGAACGCATACAACTAAATCACCCACGATACGTCAATGGAGATCGCCAGTACCTATAGAACCAAAGTCGCCGACAAGAAGAAGTAGTGTTAAAGCTTGCAGATTTGTAACAGAAGTCGTCGGTCACACCCAAAAGGATTTCGCCGTTTCTCCCACAAGTAGAATCATCGTCGCAAAGGTGACCACTTCGGAATCGACGACTACCGCAGTTATGTGGTCCGCCAAGGTGAGTCTCAAAATTTTAAAGAAAATTATCAAGCTTTACTAAAAAAACCCTAAGCCAAAAATAGCTACCCAAAAATTTCTTTAAATTGATGGCTCTGATACCATGAGAACTATAAATTGTAAACAATGTTTGATTTTGGATGCCTCTCATTGTAAGAGTTCTACAGATTTTAAAGGGGATATCATCCCGTTACATTGCTAATTATGTGCTGATTTTCAGCTGTTATCCCTAATCTAGGCTAGTAAATCTGGAAGGCTGATGACTATACAAATATATCTTTATACTATACAATCATGCCTTAGATTCTAAACATGCCAAAGTTAATCCGTGTGTCTTGATTGACAAGCTGAACCTAAACAAGTGAAGTAACCAAGATTAAAATACTCTAAAACACTGTTGGTGCCAAGATTTTTTTAAGGAAATCTAGAAAAAACCTTTAAGAGGGTTCTAGATAAACTTTCAATAATATTGATGATAAAAACCTATTACAAATTTGCATTCTTGACTCCATTTATAGTAATTAGTAAACAATGACTTTTAGACACCAGTAATGACTTTTAGAATACCTAAACTTCAAATAAATTAATCTAGGAAAACTAATAAACTTCTTTGAATGCTCAAATTTTAAAACACAATTAACTTAACGAAGACTTTGCATAAAACTGGACAATGACTCTTTAACTCTTTGACTAAGACTAATAATTAATTTGCATCAAGTTCTTTGTTCAAAAGAAAAGAATATTGCCGTCTGAAAGGCATATGGCATTCTTAGGTGGGAAAATATGGGATGTTTGCTAACATGTTTGTTTCTGCTATTCCACTTAGGAATATAATGTCTTCCACTTGTTACCTTTTTCAAGCTGGAATATTAGGTTGTGTAAGGCGTATTTTCAAGTTTTCACGCCACCTAAATTTATGATAGCACTAACACCTATCACCCTTAATAATTGTAATGGGAATGAAAGCTAATATAATAAAATCAAAAGATGGGGGCACGATGCAGAAAGGTACAAATGTTACGTAATTAGACTTATTGATGATGTAACAACTTTTCTCATCCCAGAGAGATGATATGGAAGTTCTTGATGAACCACTTCATCCAAATTTCCTACGTGTTACTGGAGTAGAAAGGCCATACCGAGAAGAGCTCCTATCAAAGATGGTAAGTGAAATTAAATTTTATTGCAGTTCAGCTCGCATTCTATGCGTTGATTAATTCAAAGCTTAACATCAGCATTTTACTCATTCCTCGGGAAATACTGTTTTTGATTTTACTTGAAGTCCATGACTCTTGTGTTATATATGCAAATCCAGGAAAAAAAATAGGTAAAACAACTGTTGGAATCCTAGATAAATATATTTATGTAATTCGATAAATTTAAAAAGTTGTAAAGAAATCAAGTAGTAGGGAAGTGACAATTTCGTTATATACATTGAAAATATGTAATAAATGAAATTTATAATGAAGATATTATATGACATATTAAATTTATGAAAACCAGTAAGGAACAGTCATAAGTATGAGATTTAATATTACATTTTTGTCTTATTTGGCAAAAAAAAAAAAAAATTCTTAGTTAAGTTTTGACCCCACTGAAACTGAATTTTGGGTCCGCCCTAGAGTTATCTATTGGGATACTTCAGCTATGTACTTCTAGCTCTTGCTAAAGCTATTGATCCATGATTGAACAAAGTATCACCTGCACTGCCAATTTTGATTAGGTAATTTATATAGAGAAATGCGTTAATGTGTACAAGTGTCCAAGTGAAACTATACTTGCTAGGAAGTTTAATTCCTTTTTCCCTTGAGATAAAGATATAGCTTTATATTGGAAAATGGACATGCCAAAATAGGTGCGTGTTTTTTATTTGGAACCAGCTTTGAAATTACACCTACTAAGAATTTTAAATCCTTTTTTGTGGAGAGAAAGATATAATTATATATGGAAGCACCACGATCGTGCTAGTTTCCATTTTAGCACCCTTGATACTTGTTAAATTTAAGCCAAAGGGAAGACAATTCAATAGATATCTTTACGAGGATATTTGCGTTACTACATTTAACTTTTATACATTTCTTCTTGAAAAACTACGAATTTGACCCACTTTTTACCTAGAGGAGGTTGAATATGTGTTCTATACGAAATTTAAAATTAACGAAAGTAATCTGCAACAAGTTACAAATTATTTAGTCTAAATATACATGAAATTAACTTACTAGCACCATAGTTGTCAAAGTACGTAAGTAAATGTGCTGAAATGTAAAAAACACTAATAATTGTATGCGAAGGAAAAACCTTTGAAGAATCTTCAATCGAAAAAACCCTCCGGGCACACCGTGCCACCAAATGATGTACTTATAGCACATATACTACTAAACTTTAGTAGACTTTGACTCCGAATTCATAATTACCCCAAAAATTCCTTGGTTGTGCATTCTGACACCTGCTCTAAAAGGCTGTATGGTAGAGGATTCTATGGTTTTTTTGTTTGTGAACGTAGAAGAGTATTTAGGAAGAAAGATAATAAAAAATTCAATTGATCTTCTCTAACTTTTCCTTTTTCTCCAACACGCAAAAAAAGGTCAATTAGAGCTGCATGTAAACTTTATTTTTTCAATTTTTTGTGGTTTGGAGATGTTTTTAAGTTTAAATTGAGAATATAGGATTTTCCCCCTAATCAACTGCTCGAGCTACCCCTAGCATGGAACAGGTAGTATGCTGAATTGATCATCCACTTGAGAACCCTTAAGATGCCCCCTTGAGCAATTATACTAGGGTAATCTAGCTCGAGCATTCTTTGAGCGGCGAATGTAACGCCCTAAAATTTTACAAACAATGGGGTGTTAACAAAAATTCAATTTCTTTGCGAAACGATAAATAAATCATGAAATTGTATCTTTAAAAAAATAATTACATTCTTAACTAACTAATTCAATAATAATATTTGAACAAATCAAACTAATAAATCTGAAGGCGGAAAAATTTAGCGTTTTTCGCCTGTCGAAATCCCTTGGCAGTCCGCTGCACCATTCGTCACAGTTCCAGTCGATTCGAACTAACTTGAAAATTATAGTAAGAGTGAGTATTTAAAAATACCCAATAAGATACGTGCAGTTTTTATATGCAATTATATAACAATAACATAGATAATTCATACCACATTTCTCTTTATGTTTTATGGAGTATATCGATGACCAAGATACCCATCATTTCTCATTTTGGATTTCTCTAGGGATTTCACATTTCGTTAGGTCGAACTCGAAGGTCCACTGGCAATTTATGCATAAATTATTGAACATAAAAGTATACGGAGACATCGACTTGCGCAAATGTATCTTACCTTGTTATTGACAAAAAATGTATTGCACTTTTTGACTTTCAGCACCTTTTCTCTTTCTTTCACTTGTATGTAGTCACCCATTCTTCTTCTCTCTCTCCTTTGCTCTCTCTTCTTATTTTGTGTGAAAAATACAATGACTATACATGAGTATATATAGGGTAAAAATAATTGAATCTTAGTGCACCTAGGATTGAAGAAACGTATCCCAAGCAACAAATATTAGATGACAGTGACTTGAAAATTTTATCCCAAAATTCCATGCAAATCAACATTTACTCCTTCCATGTCTCATCAACACGTGTCAACTAAACATACAATTTAAACCAATTTCATAAACGTGGCAACATCTTGTTTGCACTCAAATACCATGATGGGTTTTAGTATGTAGATAAAGTACACTATCAAGTCAAATTTATCAAAATAACTAATGGTTTTTATCTAATCACGTTACATTAAGGGGAGAGTAAAATTGAAAAGTATTATAAACTATTTAAAATCCTATTTACCTTTATTTTCTTTCAATTGTGTCTAATTTAACGTGTGCTTATCCAAAACAACTTTTTCTCGAGCCTAAAATTCGTGATTAAATACGAGCTATCCAACAAGTCTAATGTCAATATGTAAAAACTCGTTCGATCAAACTCTAATTATATGACCTTAAATAAAATGGTAATTTTAAAAATAACTATTCATTTTAGTCCTCAATTAAAATATAAAAACAAATAAATCTTTTATTCTAAAATTTCGGGGCGTTACAGCGAAGCTCTAATAATCTAGCTCGAGCATCCTCTGACATGCTTTGAGAGGTCACGCTCTATTAATTTAGCTCAAGCGGACCTTGAGCGGTGAACTGCTTCATTCATATCTCAGTATTTTATGCCATACTACATCAACTATTGACACCCTTCAACATAAACCTAATTACAATTCAATTTAATGATTTTGACAAGGAATTTATCAAAATTTACTTAGACCTAACAGTCCTCGTTCTATTCTTTGGAAAAGATTATTACCTGTGTATAAATAACTTTTTTTTTTGTTCATATGCAAGTTACCTTTTGGGATTAACAGGAATCAGATGGGAACAAGATCGTGAAGGAGATCATCCATGGCCCTGGACAAAAGAAGTATCGATTCTGTAAGGTAATTACTGAGACCTCTAGAATTAGTAGCATTAGAGTCAACCTGGGTTATTGGCTTATTTTTACTAATTCTTCTCTCCTACTATGTTATTATAAACTTTCCAACTATTTTCTACAGTGAGAACAGTTTTCATGTCTGTAGGGAACATGCACTATAGGTGTGGATTGATCCTAGTTTTGCACTTGCTTTTAAATTCAAATTGTATAATTTTCAAGAAACCTGACATGTAATAGACAAACGCTTTGGTGATGTTTATAATATTCCATTATTAGTTCCATGATGCATTTGCTTGGCACAGATGGATGTGAAATAAACATATGCTACTCCATTATATTATTATTTTTTTAAATGGGTGAAGTCTGAAATCATCAGACTGTTGTTACCTACTCCACTATATAGCCCATGTGCGGTTTAGATAAAAATAAGAATTTTAGTAGATTTTGATAAAAGTCGAGGGAAATGTGTGGTCGAAAAGTTATGGATCCAATGAAACGTGTGGTTAAAATTAATTGTTAACTTTGACTTATATTTTAATCCTATCTTTTAGCTGAACCAAAAAGGAGCATAATTACATTTGGTAGCTTTATGTTTAAAGGATGAGTTGTACAGTGTGATTTGCAAGGCAAAGCATTGCGTTCTTTTTCTTTAACCTAGTCTCTCTGGTAGCACTACTTACGGAGAAACCATTTTAAGCTTTTCATGAGATCCATAAGAAGTGGATATTAAAATAATGAAGAAAGCCTGGCTGTCTTGATTTGTTGATCTTCCTAGTAATTAATTGACCTTGATAACAATCGTATCTATTTCTCTCAGCAATTCACTTTTTGAGTAAATGAAAAGTGAATTATTCTACATTGATTAATCCTAAAATTCCCCTATATTACGTAAATGAAGCTTAGCCACAAGGATTTTCTCCAGATCAGTTGTGTATTTAGCTCACATGCTTCAATGACGATAAATAGATAAATAAGGAAATAGATAAGTTTTTATGTGTTAAAATGACAAATTGATTAACTGTTAGAAAGATACATACATGAAGAAGCAGCAAAAGTTTGTTATTAAGTTTGGGAAAATATTCAATTCTTTACAATTTTTTACTTTTAATTCCTCTGTTGAAATTTTTTCGATTTTCATTGATAAAAACTGTATTTTAATTTAAGTAATTCGTGTAAATTACATTTTCTAGTTGGACTGTTATCTTTTATAATTGAATTTCTAGAAAATCTGGAGGTTCTAGTTTTAACCAAAAATCATGGATCAACCATTGGATCTTAAGGAGGTTTGGAATTTAATCAGTTTCAACATGTAAAATTTTTCTCAATGGTGTATGATAGGTTTTCAATTCCAATGAGTTATTAATGATAGAATTTTTTTTTATATCCAAGTTGAAGTAGACATTTACAATTCAGTTATAAATCATATGATATGATAACGGGCTTATGTTTTAGTTCCTCCTCTCTATCAACAGAATATGGCCAGTCAACGAGTGCCTGATCTAACCGATGAGTTAATGAAGAAGGGAAAGCACTATATATTGATAAGAAATCCCATTGATATTTTGGTAAGTTTACATGTTTTATGTATTCAAATATGTTGTAGAAACCCGAATGAATGGATTTGATTAGGGATTGTTTTTGGAATAATTTATGTACCATATTTAATTGTTTCCAAAGTTAAGTAGGATAATTTATTTTTACTTATTTAGTGGATTGTTTTCCATTTAGACTTCAATTCTCGGTTGTGTTAATACTTTGATTGAATGGTTGAATGCGTTTTCCATTAAAGATGCTACAATTTATAGTCACAAACAATCTAAATATGGTAGTTCTATGTATGGTAGTTGTTAACTTCCCCCTCAAATTGATGCTGGACGATCGAGAAGCATCAATTTGCGCACAAGAAACTAATATTGTTGTCGAGTCATCGCCTTGGTAAATATGTCAGCAGTCTGAACATCAGATGTGATATGTGGTAGAGTAGTAAGACGACCATTATAAGCCTCACATATAGAGTGACAATTCACTTCAATATGCTCAATGCGCCCATGAAACGTGGGGTTAGCAGCAATCTGAATGTCACTAGTGTTGTCAGCATGAAGAGGAGTAGACTCGAGTTGAGGACACCCAAGCTCCGCTAGAAGACCCTGAAGCCAAATAATTTCGGAGCAGGCAGAAGACATAGCACGATACTCAGATTCACTGGAAGATTTAGAAACACGATCTTGTTTCTTGCTGCGCCAAGAAATGAGTGCACCGCCAAGAAACATGCACCAACATGTAATTGAGTAAACATACACCAACCTGTAATCGAGTGACGGATATCTACGCATCCGGCCCAATCAGCATCACTATAACCAACTAGTTTAAGAGAAGAATGTGCAGGAAAGAAAATGCCCTTATTAGGTGTTCACAATAAGTATCTAATAATACGACGAACTGCAGCCAAGTGGAGATGTCGTGAAGCATGCATAAACTAACAAACTTGCTGTACAGTAAAAGAGATATTTGGTCGAGTAATAGTGAGATAATTCAAACTATCCACTAACTGACGATATAGAGAGGGATCAGGAAGGAGATCCCCTTCCTCCCTATAGTACTTCACATTCACCTTTAAAGGTGTATCAACCGAGCGACCATCGCGAAGCCCAGCTAAAGTAATCAACTCTTCCCAATACTTGTGTTGATGTAGATAAGTACTGGCTGGGCTAGAAAGCACCTTAAGACCTAAGAAATATTGCACGGGGCCCAAATCCTTCATATGGAAAGAGTCCTTCAATTGGGTTTGAAGGTGAGATATCAATTCAGAATCACTACCAGTAATAACAATATCATCAATATAGACCAAAAGAAGCACAATACCCGCTTTGGTGGCAAAGATGAAGAGAGACGAATCATATTTACTTTGGGTAAAAGTGTAACCCAAGAGAGTAGAACGAAATTTATCAGACCAAGCACGGAGAGCTTGCTTCGACCCATAAAGCGAACACTTTAGTTACACACATCGGAAGATGGCAACG
>CAIGRP010027711.1:0-30908 GCA_903798385.1 Fraxinus cuspidata | reverse complement strand
AAAAGGGGATTAGGAACTTTGTTCTGAACTTCTTGTTTTAGAGCGAAAAATCTTGTATTCTTTCTTTTCTTGTTGATTTTGCACGTTTAACACTGAAGTATGTAGATAAAATTTGACTAATCTTTAGAACTCGATCTTTACACTTAGCATTTCATTAAAACTGCTTCTGTAACAGAGGTTTTCACCTATTAAAGTAGGAATGCATATTTTATTAAGATATTAGGTATGAGCGAACAAAAGAAAGTTAAACTGCAGAGTTCTAAAGTAGAAATACTATTTTCTCTGCACTGCCCCAGGCCCCAGCCATTTCCTCTCTACTTAAAAGCATAAATCTCAAGGAAAAAGATAAAGACGAAAGCATGGAAAAGTTATGTCAGGCAAATAGAGTACATAAACAAATGTAAAAGGAAGTATTTATTTATTTCTCTGTAGCGTGCTGCATATGGATTCTTATTGATTCAGTTGTTGAGACTTGAAACTTGGGTTATTTCCGTCAACAAAATGGAACCTTATTCCGACCATATTTTCATACTAGCCTTTGACCACTAAAAAAAAAGTTAAAATGTCTAATTGTGTAAGTTAAATACCAAAACTCAAAAATACCCACTTATCTTTTACCAACAATTTGAGAGAGAAGAAAAAAGAAATTAAAAATTACTCACACAGTCCACAGTCAGGATTCAATCGAAGAAGCACCCTCACAATCAAACCCACCACACATCAGCCATTATCTTCAACATTGTAAGTTTTTGTTTTTTTTTGAAATTATGAGATTGGTTTTTTATTTATTATTATGTATAATGTTGAGATTGGTTTTTTATTTATTATTATGTATAATGTTTATTCTTTATTATTTAGGTAGATCATTGAGTATAGTAGATATTTAGATACATATATTTGATTTATTTTTGCAGCTTAACTCAAGGAAAATGGCAACATTTTTGACGAGAAATAGTCGGCCCAGGAGATTGTTACGGTCGCCCTTTTTTTTTTGGGCCGATTGTTTACGGTCGGTTTTGGACTGATTAAAACAGTCGGCCCAATTTGTTTTTTTCATTTTCTTTTTAATTCTTTTCTTTTTATGGTAAAATTTAATTTTTTAAATTTCAATTATATTATTTGTTAATCTAATTTTTCAATTTTAATTAAATAATATTTATATTGTTTATTTAATTTTAATAATTTCATTTTTTTAATTTTTTTATTATAATTTTTTTGGAAATAATTTTAAATTTCTTAATTGGTTATTTTTTTTTTATTAAAAATTATTTTTTCGGAGCCGTTTTAAATAGTCGGCCCAAAGGTCATTTTTCCATTTTCTTTTCAATTTAAAATTATTTTTAATTATTTTCTTTTAATGATAAAATTTAATTTTCTAATTTGAATTATATAATATTTATATTGTTTGTTAATTTAATATTTCAACTTTAATTAAATAATATTATATTCTTTATTTAATTTTCATAATTTTCTTTTATTTAATTTGTTTTATTTCATTATATTTTTTTTTGGAAATAGTTTAAAAATTTCTTAATTGTTTTTTTCATTTTATAAATAATTTTTTTTTCAATTTAATTTTTTTAATTCTTAATTTTCTATATTTTATTATTTTCTTAAATTTATTATTTTCCATAATTTGAAGTTATGCTTATTCCATTATATATTGTTGAAAGTTTTAATATTTGAATTTTTGTAGGATAGAATACCATCGAGTTGTGGAGTTAAGATGATGGTGGGAAAATATACGTGTAGTAGTAGTTTTGACAGTTGTATTACTGTGTTGGAGTTGCTGGATGATGAGCACGTAGATATCCTACGCGTAGTTGATCGACGCAATGAGGGAGTGCGACCAAATGTTGGAAGATTGAAGCTAGGACTTGTCTACATCCTTGAGAGCGTGCTAAGGTGTCATCACAAGAAGACTGCGATCGGCCTTTTCCATTTAGAAGTTGTTGACATCGATGCCTTCAACAACTATCAGTAGGTCGAAGATATTTTGAGAACACCGTTCACGTCTTCACCAGATCACACTTGAAGCCCAATGGGTCCACGCTAAGTATGATACTTATGGATTGCCCATGACTTTGCAGGTAAATGTCTAACATAATCAACGTTAAAATATTTTTTATACTGAAATTATGTATAATAATTGTATCTATTGCAGATATGGGCATATAAGACTGTCCCGCTCTAGGTACTCGGTTTGCTAGGCGAGGAGAGACACGTTGTCCTCGGATGCATAATTGGCGAGCATCCCAAGTTGACGGATGTCCGTCGGTATACAGTTATCAGCCCTTCTCGATGACCCTCAGGTGAGGGTTACACATTTGCGATTTATATTAAAAGTCGTTTCAAAATTTCATCACATGATAATTATCTAGTTGAATTGTCAATATGTGAGCTTGAAGTCCTAACCTAGTTAATAATTTTTAATGTTGTTATTAGTGTAGAAGTGCGGTCTAGTTGATTGACGATCACATCCGTCGATGAAATTTCCTTCTCCTCCATCTAGACACCTTACGGACGTCCAGGACCACGCAGTTCAACTTCAGGTGGCAACAAACTATTAAGTGGGAGAATATGGTCAGGAACTTCCTACTCGACTTTATTCTATAGAGGAAATATAGTCTCAGCATATGCTGCTATCCAATAATCAGTCGTGTAATAAGGAGAGCATAAGATTCTCGCTGCAAAGCTTCTATACATAGCCACTGGACTGTATGCTTACATGAAAAGTTTTCCATCTGAAATCGACTACAAGTGTATGTGTTATCAGTCAAGTCCACCATGTATGCCATATTACGTGGACATTTCACAGAAAGCACAACTCATCCAGTGGTTCCACATTCAACATTCTCACGACCTCTGCAGCCTTAAAGAGTTTATCCTCTTGAGTCGGGACTAGTATGCTCTTGTTACTTAGTGATTCCACTCGTTGGTCGTGAAACCATTGCTGTAGCTTGTTACGAATGTTCTCAATCATTGCGCGGATTGATAACTCCCGATCCTTCTTGAATAATGCATTGAGAGACTCTACATAGTTTGACATTATCATGTTGTATCGACGTCTTGGAAAATGTGATCTCGCCCAATATTCAATTCCCATTTTTGTTAGATACTCACATGCTGGTAATGATTTATTTCCTATTTCTACCATGAATTTATTGCACTTTTCAACACTATACACTTCGGCCGCTCTTGTGAGCAATGAAGCGATGCATTTCCCCCGATACTTAGTCTTCAAATTGCCTTGTATATGATACATGGAATACCCATGATATGCCTCAGGAAAAAATTAAATGATACCATTTATGATAGGTGGTCCCCGATCACTTACAAAGGAAAGATCCTCGACTTCCCCAATTACTTCTCTTAACTTTGTGAAGAACCAACGTATTGACAGATCATTCTCGCTATCGACTATGTTGAATGTAAGAGGGTAAATTTAGATGTTGACATTTTGACACGTAGCAATAATTAACTTGACTCCGTATCTAGCTTTTAGAGTTGTACTATCGACTAAAATTAGGGGTCACATCATATTTCGAAATCTCCAAATGCATTGTCCAAAAGCCATGAAGAAAAATTCAAAATAATTCTTGCCCTCAGTCTCAATAAAAAATGTAGAGACATGATTAGTTGTACCCATGTGATGGTAATACATGGCCAATTTAGCATAGCTCTCCTCAGTCGAGCCCATTAAGTCCTCTAACGCGCATTCTTTGGCTTTTAAAGCCTTTTGGTAGCTCATGACCACTCCGTACTTTCGAGGAACATCATTAATGATATTCGAAGGTCTGTAGATCGTCCGTGGGTCCTAATACTTGTACATTATTTGTCGACCAATAAACCATGCTCAGACTTGGCGTGATCATTTTAATGAAATCCCACTTCGCAAGTATGTTCCCGTGTATACTTGCGAACTACAAAAAACTCATTAGTATCCATCTTTGTCCCTCGTAATCGCCAACGATAACTATCGTCGACGCAGACAATCGTCAACAATGACTTGTTTGATTTCTTCACTTCGAACTCAAAGTTGTATTTCAGTGCAATTCGGTGCGCTCTTGTAAATCTTTCTATGCTTCAATCAGTTGCTCGACATACAAATTCTCATCATTAGGAACCACTCGCGAAGAATTAGTTGGCGATCTACTCAATCCAGTCCATGTGCTCTCGTCTCATCATATCTTTGACGGGATAAAAAATCAAATCCTCATTCGTAAATTCATTATCATTCTCGTTGTCATGAACTACGATGGAATTCTGTGTGTAACAGCGAGATCACGATGAGGAACAACTGTCTCAGGAATAACCAAATTATCCTTTCGAGCTATTTTCATCGCGTTCCCCCAAAATAGTTAGCATTGTGATTCCCTCCATCCGAATATTCGTGTTCACCTTCGGTAACATTCTTCCCCACTAAAGTCACGCAAAGAGAATTCGTGCTCTTGTTGTTCAATTCAAATAGATAATTCACTTTAGCATCATAAGCAACCTTTATAGGTGGAATCGGAATGGATGAAAGCTCATTGAATTTACATTTCAATTCCATATTGTATTGAGAGGAATCAACTTTCAACTTATTTTGTAAATCATGGTACATTTCCGCATATGATGTACTCGATGTTATGGAAATTGGAATACAACCACGTATATTTCTTGACCATTTTCATGTACATTGATCTTTTTCATCCAATTTGAAATCACCAAAGTAACAAACTTGAATCACACCTATATCTACATGACGAAACTGAATTTGTAATTATAAAAATATAGTCAGAAAATCAGCACAACCCAATGTCTGTTATGATTAAAAAAAAAACAATTTAACAATCGGCGGTTGACATCCAACACAACAGGCGGCTGTTACGATAAATGATTTTTTTCTTGTTTATAAATCTATTAAAAAAAGTTTATCTACATGTTAATTTATGTCGAAATAAAATTTATCGATTAAAAACATATATTAATTTAACGAAAAACAAAATTAAACATATTATACTTATCGGATTCGAAATGATAAACGTAAAAAGAAGATTTCTTGTTCAGTGTTTGATCAATTTATGAGATTTTGTGGTTGAAGAAGAAGAAAAATGAGAGAGTTTTTAACTGTGTTGGAATAAATAGATAAGAAAAGTTAGCTGATTTTGAAAGTTTACATATGAAGTGTTTGGTTTTTGCTTGTTAACTAAAATGTAGTATTGTCTTTTAGATAAAAATAGTTTTTTTGTAATTGTATTGTTTACTTAAGGGCATCTTTATCTTTTACAATTCAATAGGCCATTGTAGAATATGTAATTGTTGAAAATTTAAAGTGAAAATTATGGGTTTTGACCATGCCATTTTAAAAGCACCCCGAATAGCATGTATTTTTATATGCGTAGGCATGAACATTTCTTCATTTCATGCTTTTTTTGTTTTATTTTTTTCCCTTTCCCTTTTCGTATTTTTTAAATTTGTAGGATAGATTCTATCCTACGACCTACAAGATTGTAGAACATGGAAAAGCATAGAGAAATCAAGGACATGATGTAAGCAATCTAGACTTGGCAATCAAAGACACTTATTTGGTATTTTAGATGTCTGACGTAAATGTTGAACCCGAAACGTGGACAACAGATGCTAGGCCTACTCATGACAACTCAAGAAAGTTTCGGCGTGTTTCGATCGGAGTATCAGTAAGAGAAGGATAGTACTGAACGCGAGAGATGCTTTACAGTGCAAGACAAAAGTGTTCAAATTCTTTGTCCAAGAGATTAATCTTAGTTTCTATTACTTTACTTTTGTCGACATGAGTGACTTCTAAAGCATGCCATATATCATATGGGGAGTCACATGTGCTAATAGAATTAAACTCATTTTTATCTAAGGCACAATAGAGTAGGTTTTTGCCTCTAGCATTAAAGGACAATTTTCTTTAATCATCTTCATCGTATTCATCTATAGGGGAATATAATGATCAGGTTTTCCATCAATTTTAATAATCTTGGTTGTCACATAAGGACCAAATTCAATGACTTCCTAAATATTATAATCTATTGATTGAATGTAAATCATCATTCTACTTTTCAATAATTATAATGTGTGCCATCAAAAAAGGAAGGTCAATTCGTAGAATACCCCTCAAGATTTAAAATGTGGTTGTGGTTAGCCATTGCTCAATATTGTAACGTTATAATTTTAAAATGAGCACATCACTCTGATACCAATTTATAGCCCAAGAATCGCTAACCAAAAGGGGGGTGAATTAGTTTTTAAATCTTTTTCGAAAAATTAATCAATAATCAAGTACGTAATAACTAGATAGATTAATTTAAATAACAAGCATGAATATGAACGTAATAAGTAAAGAGGGATAGAAAATGAAAACTCTATGATTATGGAGGTTTGATCCAATACAATGATCTACGTCCTCTGTTACCAAGTTCTTCGGCACAAGTAAGGCCAATTTTACTATGTTGATTGACTTGTGGTGTAATACAACCCTTTACAAAGCTTCCGTTGACTTACAAACAAAGAGCACCGATCCTTTTACAACGTTGAACTCTCAATACGACCCACAAGTTCAAAGAGAATTGATTTTACAAATTGAAAATTATCTGTAGATGAATGATATTATCACAATTAAGTACAAAGAGAGAAATAGGCTAACACTTTAATAAATAACAATAAATGAAACTCAAGTGTTAGGTACGAAAAACTTTGATGTGTAGAATGATTTTCAAAAATTGATTTGATGAAAAGTTTTCCATAGCTAAAATGATTTAATAATAAATGAAATGAGAAATCAATACAATCTTTGCTCAAAAATATCACACTTGAATGCTTTTGAATATGTGTAATTGAATGTAATGTGATGTGATATTTATAGCAGTTAAAAAGAAAAAAATTCTAGCCAACCGGACGTCACTGACCGGATGACTGAAACTAGTCGTTGTGTGTCAGAAATTCGAACGGTTAGAATTTTGACCATTGGGGTCTTCGGACGTCTGTCAGTACAGAAATTTTTGATTTTTCCCTTTCTTGATTAGTTTAGTAAGTGTAAATTTTTTAGGGACACATTCATTTATCTTTTCAAAAAAAATATCATTGGTAAAGAGTTTAAGAGTTTTTTGTCATATCGAAAATAATTTTTACATGAGCGTTTTTGTGAAAAGTTTATCTCGTGTATAAAAATTTTAACTTACGAGCTTCTTGTAATTTATTGCTAAGAATTTAAGTATTTTATCTTTACAAGTGAGTTCAAACATATCATTCTAATATCTTCAATTGATTTGCCGCGAGTGCTTGATTTGTTACTCGATTTTGAATTTGGCACAAGTGCCTAATTTGCTTCCAATTGTTTTTAGCGCGAGTGCTCGATTATTTCCAAGCTTGATTGTGAATGCTCGATTTCCATGAAATTCGCAACATGTAACAATGAAGTCTTGAATGTAAATGTTAGAGATAAAAAATACTTTGTTTGTTATAATCAAAATATAGGATGAACCATAGGTCAACATAATATAGGTAATCAACCATTTGGTTTTGAACCTCCTCTTCATCGTGGTAGTAGTTTCCTTATGAGGGGTCATGCAATGCATTTCCTTGGGCCGCATATGGAGGAACTGTGTATCTTCCTTGGTCCTGCATACTACTCAGTAGTTCATGCATAGCTACGTTCTGTTGGTTCATATCCTCTCATATTTGCGGCCATGGTTGCCACCTTTCTAGTGAGCCTAGCAACTATTCTAGAGCCACCTCGTATGTGATGGTGAGGTCAATGGCGAATGGCTGGAACAGTATGGGGGTTTCCGTATTTTAGGGTGTTCCCTAATCCTTCATGGTGCTGGTATTTCATTGTCTGAACTCATGGTAATAAGTTTGTTCTAGCCAATTGATATTCCTTTTTTCAAGGATTCGGCTAGTTTACAATTAAACGGTTTACATTGAACTTTCTCAACGGTGCTTTTTCAAAAAAAACCCTTCTTTTTTCAAAGGTTTGAAAATCACTTCACTGTAAGAGTTGTTTCCAACTAACTTTTTTCCGCAGGATTCTTGTGGTTAAATGTGTAGATTCTCACATACGGTGCCAAATTGTTGACCCCGAATACAGGGCCGTACTCACACCAACTTAACAAGTTCCAGTATGTTTCGACTGGAGTACCAATGAGAGAAGGATAGTACTTGAATGCGGGAGATGCTTTACGACGCGAGACAAAAGTAAGTGTTCAAGCACTAACGGCAGTGACTAGGATGATTGCACCAATGAACAATCACCAACGAAGCGTAAATAACCTAAAATCAAACTGATAAATATAGAACAAAGAATAAGGTTTATTGAGAGTATTTTTCTTATGTATTAGAATCAATATTCAAATAACCATCCAAAACCCATTACAATCTACAAAGACCACCTATTTATAGGATTCTGGCTGACGTGATATGCGTTGGATCAGAATCACGTGACCTCATCTTCTTTACTGAAAGCTCACATCACTGAGCCCTTCATATATTAAATATATGACAACAGGTCAGCCACCTTATACATTAGGCTGACATACTTAGCATTCTTTATTATAAATGTTATATCAATCATTCCTATACATTGTCTACAAATCCTGTAAGAAACAGCTCCAGCTTCAGATTGCAACCAAAATAGATTCAAGGTCATGTAGGCATGAGATCTCTCGAGCCACTATAAAACGCTCGGTGTGCTATTCTGCTCTTTACAAATAAGTTCCAAGCAAGATATTTAATTTTCATTATTTTTAGACGTTTTCAATGTTCAGTTATTTTTTTTAATTTATTAAATACTGGTAACTGTTTCCTTATACTAAATGATTTTATTCCTTACACCTAAGCATCAAATTAAAGAGAGCAATTTTGACATAAAATTTGTCCTTTAAATGATAGAAACTTCAAAATAATTCCATTTGATGAGGACCTATCTCGTTAATATTATTTTGAGTTTATCAAAGGTTCCCTCTAGAAACTCTGAGCTCGAATCTGTTCGCTTCGAGATCAAAACAAGGGATTGGTATTCTAAATATTATAGGTTGCGTTGAAATGTAACTTCGTTCTAATTCTTAATCAAAAACCATATTTTCATGCTAACAAACGCATAGAAACAACAATAGAAACTTTTAGTACCCAACAGAATAAGCAATATAGTCCTACACATGCTTCCACATTTCGGGCCAAATTAAAACTAAACGGCATTTAAATAATCAACTCCTGAGAAATAATAAACCTTAGACTAGAATAAACTGCATCCTTACATTCAATTAACAAAAGGAAACCAACTAAACACAATCCATGACCTGCAACAATTTTTGAATTATAAAACTGAAATCTTAATTCCTTTAAATTAAAATAACTACTTACCAAAGTGAGGAATGAAGAAGCTAAACACACAAATCACACAATACGACTTTAGATTGTTGGAAAGAATGGGTGATTCGTGGGTGGATATTTATCAACTAACACGATCAATTAAATAATATAAACATAATTTTAATAAATATAATTCAACTATAACATAAACTTTAAATATAAGTAGAGAATTAGAAAATAAGTTTTAGGGAGTCACGTCAAGGACGTTGTCCTAAAATAGTATCGCCGCTCTTTCGTGCAAGTATTTTTGGCATTCAAGATAAAACCCATATGATTCATAGTCGATTCTCCTACTATAGGCATGACCACGTGGACATAAAAAACAAGCATTTATTGAGTTGCCAAAAATATAGGAATATATAGCATGGAAAATATATAGAGAACAATCCTCCGACTTGTGTTTTTCAAGTTTTATCTCGATTGCATGCAAACTATAAAATTTCCCTTTTTATAGTGTAAAACTTATACCCTGCAATAATGAGAATTATACCAATTAAAAATGTATGTTACACTCGAATATTATGATAATTAATTTATATTAAAAGTTAATATTAAAAATC
The DNA here is from genome assembly GCA_903798385.1 of Fraxinus cuspidata. Classification (NCBI taxonomy): domain Eukaryota; kingdom Viridiplantae; phylum Streptophyta; class Magnoliopsida; order Lamiales; family Oleaceae; genus Fraxinus; species Fraxinus cuspidata. The sequence goes on along the minus strand of CAIGRP010027711.1, from coordinate 20,970 downwards.
AAAACTAAAAAATAATATTTGTTGTGGAAGTTTAAAACTTTTAAAAAATGTTACAAAAGTGATTTAGGTGTATAGAAATCGAACTTTCATGCCTAGGAAGGAGCTATCTCATAATGAATCAAGGCAATGAAGACGCTCTTTTTGTGACTTAGGAATGACATCCTGTATTTGTGGACAAGCCAAAGTTTGTTGAGAAACGAATCACTTTTGATAAGTTTTATTGTCAACAATGTCAAATAAGCTTTTTCTTCATATACCTTACCTAAACCTATTGAAGCAATAAGGGGATGGTCTTCTTTTTCTGCATTCATTCAAGAGAGATCCCTCTAATAAAATAATAATAATAAAATAAAAGGGATTTCGCTCATCCGGAGGGAAGCAAACATTGCTGCGCATGATTTGGTTAAACACGGGTTCTCATCTTTACAAAATAATGTTTGGTGTAATCAAGTTCCTAGCTTTCTTGTAAACATGGTTAACAATGATGCTATTGCAAATGAATTTAATATTAAAAAAAAAAAATAGTTAAGCAATATCATTCCATTAGTTTCTTGAGCCATTGTAATGTGATATTTTTCTTTTCACTTTAAAAATCGTTTTAATTTTCTATTGAAGTTTTCTAGGAAAATTAAGCATGTTTGGCTAAAAATATGTTTAGCTAAGCTTAAAAATTTACTTATCCAGAATATGCTAAGTGCTACTTTATTTTTATACAATTTACAAATGCATTTGTGATGGTCCACAGAATTTGTTATATTAATTATGCTTCTATGTAGAAAACATGTCCTATGTACAAATAAAATCATACTGTATTGTAACTTCTATAATAAAGGTTTAACTTGCAAAAAACACCCCTATCATTTGGGTGTGATGCGATATCTTACTATTTTAATCCAAGTAGTCTTGTTCTTAATTCTACCTTTCACCGTAGAAAACACCCTTTTTGTTCAGTTCTATTCAAAAATGCCACTAAGTGTGTGTGGGAGGATGCCAACAAACATAATGTTAGCATACCTCGCTGCTCTATTAGTAGCCAGTAAAACATTTTATAAAGTCAATTTATTTCTCCAATCATATCTGCATGTCAAATTTTTAATTATGGACATATGTCGTGCATGCGTGCAATTGTTCGTAAATAGCACACTCAATCAAAATGGATGTCAATATCTTCAGAAACACATACTGGATCATCGTGATAATCATAAGATATACAATAAATTCATTATCAAAGTTACATATGTGTCACTACAATTAGTATAAATATTTCAATAAATACTATGTTTTTGCATTGTAGCTATAAAGTAATTTTTACTTACCTTTCGTCTTTGTGTGTGTGCTTTATACTAGGTGTAAGTCAAGTTTCTCTCCCACTTATAGGCTACATGTATTACCATCTAACATCAAACACGGTCCCCAAAATGGTAAGTTTAACACACAAAATCTCATACTAAAACCTCTAACGACAAAATAAGCTAGATAATATTAGTACTTCAAGTTACCAATCGCATTCCGAAACAGCCTCATAACTTCCACTATTTTTCAAGTTCGATATATGTAAACATCATATAATTGTGTCACTAACCTCTTATCCTTCATTCAAATTAATTCTCCAAGCTCTAAAGATGACTAGTGAACCCGTAAAGCTGGTTGAAACAATTCAAATTGTCAAATTGGACAGTCAGTTTTCCAATTTTTTTTGTTTTTCAGTTTAATATCATACATCTTTTTGAACTCTTAAGCATATCTAACAATTCGCAATTTTTACCACACTTATATAACATGTATATGAAGGTAATCATGCTATAAAATTTCTTGTTTTCTACTTCTCTTTGGTTCCTTTGCTTCCACTTCCACTCGGAATCACTTTATGATAGCTTGGAGAGGTTAAAATACGATCTAGGAGGTTAATAAGGTCTGTAAATATTTGGGGTCGTGAGGAATGCTTAGAGGTTACGAAAATGACTTTTAAAGTTAACTCAACACAAGCTTAAGGTGGCTGCTTACTGTAAAATTTAAATTTACACCAATCTTTTCACGTCCAAATCAAGTGTTCTTGACATATTTTCACTTGTTTACAACATAATATACTTTCCCTATGATCCCACAATAATTTACAGTCCCCGCTCATTCGATTTCTTACTCAGTTGATACCCGAATCTTGACCGACTTTCAAAATCAATATTTATAACTTCACATGAACCTGATAATAATACATTATGATCATGTTGATTGATGCCTATTGCGTTTTTTCTATCGCAAGTGTACGGTATCGTAACAAGTAATATAATGGACCTTTGAGTCCGGATTATCGTTTCCACGAGAACTATACTTTAGAATATAATTAAATTTTTCTAACTCCTATTTGATGGAAGTAAACAAAGAATTTTGATGGGTGAGATTATGTTTTCCTAATTACTTCTAACTAATTGAAAATATTAAAATCTTGCAAACAACGATTGATTAAAGATTCAAATGCATGATGAATATTAGGGCAAAACAATTTCATCTATTGATCACCTTAATTCTTAATTCAAGATTCTAACCTAGTCTAGTATTCGGTCGAATTCTCTTATTGTATTCAATTTACCCCTCTCGAGTTCTCATTGAGTCTATTTAACTAATTCAATTCCATATCTCTATGTGAATTACCCTTAGTTAAACGAAACACTAGTTCTTAAGAATTCATATTATGACCACAATAATTAGTATATATATCTCTACACGTTATACTAATTTACTGGATTTTATTATATGGTCTAAGTCTCAAACTCACCTCTCGATTCGTATGAGACTCACATAATCATCAAATTATTGATCAGGTAATTTAATGCATTAAACTCATAATAAAACCAACACATAAATAAATAAATCACAGAAATCTTGAATAGAAAAATAAAGGATCACAAGTCGACTACATTGTTTTCCATAATCTGAAATTTAGTTACTCATAATATAAAAATAAAAACTAAAAGTATTGGAATGCATCACCGGATTTTAATAAAGATGTAGAAACGAATTAAATCTTGCACCAAGATCTTCTCCCGCTTCCAATCAATGCTTTAAACTTGAATTCCGTGACAGTTCTCTTCTTTGAATCGGGCTCTTTGATCTCTCGTTGTATCCCCCTTTCTCAATGTTTGGAACTCCTTATTAGTGCCTCCTTATATCTTTTTATACTTCCCTACACGTTCTTGGCCAATTTGGAATCTTTGTCTGGGCTCTCGCGGCCCAAATCAGCAAAACCCTAAGTTGTACAGGGCAGCGCCTAGGCACCGCATTCTTGTCCAGCGCCTGAGCGCTATGGTGACGGCGCCTGGGCGTTGCCTCGCTGAAAATCTTCTGCGTTTGTTTCAGTATTTTTGTCATAACTTTTTCTCCCAATGTCCGATTAAGGCGATTCAAAATGCGCTCAAAAGATAACTCAAAGGGATACAACTTTGCTAGAAATAGATCTTTTTCAATTCGAACGTTTACTAGGCAATAAATGAGTCTCAATTTCCAATTAAGAATTTGGACAATTGTGCGGTTGAAAATTGACTTGTGAAAATATTTTGACCATATTTTCACTCATTTTTGACCTTCAGTTGTATCCATTTGACCCCTAACATTCTCAAATTTTCATCGTGAGCTTCAACATAAATTTTGAGTATTTGCACTTTTGCCCATAAACTTTGGATTTTTCCATTTTCGCCAATTTTCACTTCTTTTCTCCAATTCTTAATCAAACATATAGTTTTACATAAAAACATATAATATAACATAAATTATGTATAATTTTATCGAAATGACAATAAAATATCATCATTTAGAGCTTCGAATAAGTGTAGAAACTACACTTATCAATGCCTAATGTCCCAAATATATTAATTTGTCGATAGCTATTGGGATTAACTGGTTAGAAATTTTGATTTCACTAGGTTATTTAATATTTAACCAATCCAAATTTATTCTGCCCCTGTTTCATATGTATTAACGATCGAATTAACTAATTTTACACTGTGGTATCTTTTGAGTAAAACTAACTCTTTTCACATGCCCGAATTTACTATATCCATATCTAAATTCATGCACATATAAAAACATTCAATTTTAGGAATTCAATTATGATTGCATGACCTATAAAACTCTCTTTCGATCTCTTATAATACCTATGTTATTTATTGCATGAGCTAGAATTATATATTAACTCTCGATTCCAAGATATATCTAAATCAATCAATTGGTGATCAAGTAATTGAATCATTAAACACACAATAAACAATTAACTCATAATCAAGTTGTATAAAATATTTAGTATTAAATAAATATTAAACCTAAACTAAATCGTTCATCCTAACAACAAATTATTTAGCCAATCATAATCGAGGAATTAAATAATAAAAAGATAAAAAATCGTCGGGTTCGATGCAAAGAATAAAAACAAATCCTAGCAATTGTTGTTCCTGGCACCCAATTCCTAATAATGGATTATCAATCTCATCTTCAAAGCTTGAATATCTCCCGACCAATTATGTTTTTCAACCTTCAAATCTCAAATTTGAAATACAAATTTGAGAATTCAATGTATTTGAACTGTAATTATGTCATAAGATTGTATCACTGACCTCCCATAATTTTAGAATGAAAGATTTTTGTTTATAGACCTACATTAGGTCTAAAATAGAGTTCTAAGACGATAGGGAACCATAATTTAGTCAGGGTAGAATGTCTCAAATTGTTGGAATTAAACTTTCCTTATGTTATTGGGGTTTGTTTTCCTCTTTTAATCCAGATTCAGTCCTTAAATTTTGCAATTGAGGTCCTTAATCTTTCTAACGTAGTTCTTAATCCACAACTTGTAACATATGTCCAACTTTACTCCTCTATATCAATTATTGTCTTATTTCATTCGTTCTCGTTCAATCTCGAGTTTTCTCCTAGAATAATAAAAACCACACAATAGTTAAGTATCCATAAAATTACTCTCAAAATTCGTGTTTTAACTGCCAACATAAGTGTAATATTTACACTTATCAAAGGGCTTAGGAATTGCAACAAAATATGAACTATCTTGAAAAGAAGATTCCTTGCAAATCTTCTCATAGATATGAGAATTATAGATAACCTTCGAAATATGAGTTGCAACAATAAGTGAGGGCTTATAAACTACTTCTAAAATATGCTTCGATCCCAAATAGGTGATGACTTACGAATTGCCTTGAAAATACGTAAGATCATGAATTTCCTTCATCTAAAATACGAGGCTTCGTAGACTAGTATCGAACGATATAATACTGGGGGACTATGAACCAACCTCGAAGAGACGAGGCTTTATGAATATCCTCGAAAGATGTAATGCTAATGGCTTATGGATTTACTTTCAAGATGCCTCAATGGTGAAATGGTAGACACGTGAGACTTAAAATCTTGTGCTAAAGAGCGTGGAGGTCTGAGTCCTTTTCAAGGCATAATATTGATAATGCTCATTGAATGAACAATTCAATTGGAATTGGAATAAGTTCGGTACTGAATTAAAAAATCTTGGCTATCTTCTCTATCTAATAAATGAGCAGTCTATTTTAAAATTGTGAGAATAAAGTAATATTATGACAAGATCAAACTTCTCCAAAATATATATATATATATATATATATATATATATATATATAGAGAGAGAGAGAGAGAGAGAGAGCATATCATATATCATAACAAATAATATGATTGCATAGTTTAGAATAATAATGTTCCTAGCGTGAAGCAAGTAAAATGTTGTCGATGATTAAATAATAATGCTGATATTGTGACATGCATACTGGAAGTAAGTGAAAACAGTATCATGACATGCTAGTAGTGATATTATAATGCTACTGGAATACTAGTATCACAATAGTTCCCAAGTTCGAGTATACCATTTCTATTAGGTATTGGAGTTGTAAAATGTACAAATCTATGGCATGAATAACAATCATCTGAAGTGAAGAATAAAAATAATTGTGATGCGAGTACAAATAGAACAATCATATTGTGAAATGAGGAACACATGGACCAATCATCTCGAAAAACGAGGCATAAATAAAAACTTCTTCTCGTAAAATAAGGAATAAATGGAACAATCACGAGACATAAATGGAACAATCCTCTCATGAAACAAGATATGTATAGATGAATCCTCTCGTGAAACAAGGAAGGATAAATGGGACAATGCTATTGTTGTAAAACAAACAAGTTACCAGAATATCTCTGATACCACTTGTTGTGAGATCAACCACCGAATTGAGATGTTGAAGTTATATGACACAATAATAAAATATTTGATCAAGTAAAAGAATAATAAAGAGAAGAAATATGGTAGATAAATTAAGAGATTTTATTGACTTAAGAATAATGGAGAAGAGAGAAAATTACAATGGATCCTATAATTCTAGTAATCTATTTTCTCACACCATAAAATTGTATAAAAGAGCCTATTGGAGGTCTAGCTCCCATAGATGGGCAATGATAGGTGGTCTCCCGGTTGCTTGAGGAATGCAAATTGGCATGGACAATGATCGTATACCCAACCCACATCTAATTGATAGTATAGGTCTTGAAGGACTTCAAAATATCTAAGAAGATCACATATGATCATTGGAATGCAATTAAAAGTCAAAGAAGTGTAAAAGTGTCGTACAAATCATGCTCTAAATCCTCAGTCACAAGTTGCAACACATTTTTTTCACATAGAAAACATTGGAATTTGGACAATGCTACTTCTAGAAAAATTGTAGCCCTTTGAGTTATCTTTCCAAACACTTTGAATTATCTCAATAAAATATTGGGAAAGAAAGTTACGATGTAATTATTGATGACTACTCAGCTGCCGCTCACTTGGTGGTTCGATGATACATAATCATGTTTTAGTTTTAATGGTGATTTTCGATCGTATTAAGCCTAGATCGTCCCAAAGGTTTGTTGATTCATTCTTTCATTATAGAGAATACATTATTAAAGATCAAGCAACACATTCATAGTTTTCTTAATTAAAGCCTTTCTTTGTTAATTCATAAATTCATTTAACACGTAATTTGTTGATTGGGTTAATCCAAGATCAAAACACAGAAAGATCTAATAATCAAACATCAAACCACCTACTTTTCATATAATCTGTTAGAGTTCTAAAATTTTTACTAGCACAAGAAAGGAAAAACCTCAATTATCTAATTCTTATTCCCTGTGCAGATTTTCATTGGAGGCTGGATAATTGGGACAACTATGGATTACAGATTGTGATCGTTTGTAATCTAAGATCAGTAAAGGAGTTTGTACAATCTATAAAAAGTATAATTTTCTATCACAGTTTGTATCTAAATACAAAACGGATCCTTAATAGGAATTGAAATTATTTTATTTTCCATTGTACATGTTAAGTAAATTTCCAACATTTCACACTTGGCCCAATTAATTGTTATGTTGGTGTTTTTTTGCACTCGTTTCAATACTAAAGTTCTTTCATTTTTTATTTAAATTTTAGCCATTTACTGATTTAAGTATATACTAATTACAGCAATTCAAGACAAGGTATGCGACACAAACCCCTATTTTCTGATTTCCTTGAATACCAATGAGCTTGAGGTACTTCTATTCTAATTTTGTGTTTGTTTCTATATAAAAACAAATGATCGAAAAGGAACATATGCATTGAAGTATAGTTTCTCTTTATCAAATCACTTGTTTTTATCGGGGGAAATTGATAATAATAATAATAATCAAAAAGTGAGATATTCTCGTAATACTGAAAAATATCATCTCATAATCATGATACAATCATCAACTGAAATCTATACCATCATCTCATCACATCAAATGTATCCGAAAATTTACCAAAAATGTACCCTATGATTGAAATCTGCAATTTGGTCATATGCGCATAGACTGTCCCTTGGGCTAAACATTCCCAACATGAGCCTCAGGCCCCCTAAGTGAACGGAAGTGGTCTCAAAGACCTCTCATAATAACATGGTCAAGGCCCATTAGTGAACTATATGTATATTGTCAAGACCCCTCAATGTTACATAGAACACGTCCAAGACCCCCGTGAACTAGAATAAGTATATAATCACGGGTACTTTTCTGGTCAACCTCGATATCACATCTGTCTCACCTTCCAATTCATAAATAATCCATATACAATCTTTAAAATTTCTTATATAACATAGAGAAAAAAATATTTCCACATAAATCATGTAATTGGACAAATAATTCCATAATTGCATAAAATCTATAATAGTATAATTAATTTATCAATACTTGAAAAAGATGGCTAAGTCATGGGGTGATCATGCGGACTTAGCTAGATCTTGCTTGGACAATGCCCGTAAGCGTATGAAGAAATGGGCCGACGTGAAACGAAGATCATTGGAGTTCAATATTGGCGATCAAGTACTTGTAAAAGTGTTGCTGCAACAATTCAAAGCCTACCGCACATTTCACAAAGGCTTGGTTTGTAAGTATAAAGGTCTGTTTCCCATCGTATCTAAGGTTGGAAGAGTTTTCCACCGACTAGATCTCCCAAACACCTTGAAGAGCCACCTAATTTTTCATGTGAGCATGTTGAAGCCATATAGGTCGGATTTGGGAGACCCCGGGATAAACAAGTCGCAATGGGTGCCTCCCATTGATACCAAATCTCTTGAGAAAAATGTTGAATCCATTTTAACTGATCGAGTGGTGAGATAGAGGGGTGTTCCACCTTGAACCCAATACTTAATCAAATGGAAAGGGTTGCCTAAGTCTAAAGTTAATTGGGAGAATAAGGGAGACTTATGGCAGTTTGAGTCCATTCGACACTGTGGAGGAGTCACTTATGTCCTCTCAGATCATGGTCATTCATCCTGATAACTGTAACAATATAGTGTAGACAAGACACTTCGGTAGGATGGACCTGCTTCCGGCAGGGAAAGCAAGCAAGGTGAATACAGATAGGTAGAACGCAGGCTAGTTCACTTAGACAGATTGTGCATGTAGAACGTGGACGATGTAGGTAGACTATGACATGCAGCTATGCAAGCCAGAAATGAATTTTCTCTAAGTCTAAAAATCACCGTTTCGAGGAGGAAAAATACAGTGGACTATGACCTACTGTTTTGGGGACGTAATTGGGCAACTTGGCCAACTTGTGCAACTTATGCCACTTGCATGGAAATGTAAAGGATTAAGCAAAGTTCAATTTGACTGATATGAAAGGAGCTTGCCCACTTGCATTGGAGTAGTAATTTAGCCTCATTGGTTAAATTATTGTGAATGTTGAAAGTTTGACTCAACGTTTACTTGTGAGGGACGAGAACTGTGAAACGTTATGGTAGAACGGTTCTTACGTTTGGGTATAACAAAACTAGGTCCGTGAAAACATGAACCCCTGAATACTTTACAACGAAATATGCATAAGTTGTTGACCTCAGTTTTTGATTGGGTAGAATGACCAACATATCTATGCTCTACTAACGTGCACGGGTGAGGCTTCTACACACTAGATATCAGCTTCATTAAAAGTCAATTTTCTACTAGATATCATTTTAAAACCTCTATCTTCTCTAGCCCAAAGTCTATATCCCTCCACTCCCTCAGGATACCCCATGAAAACACATTTCTGGGACCTAGGCTCCAACTTGCCTATACTTTGGTGATGCTGTCATTACAGCCTCACCCCAAAGCACTTTTGGAACACCTGAACTAATCATCATGCATCTAACTCTATCCAAAATAGTCCTATTCATTCTTTCAACAACTCCATTTTGTTGAGGAGTATAAAGAACATTTTTATGCATGGGGATCCCATCATCTTTACAAAGTTGATCAAAATCAGAATTACAAAATTTCAGACCAATGCCTATTCTTAAAACTTTGATCTTTTTATCCATTTTATTTTCACTTAAAGTTTTTCAATTTTTAAACTTTTAAAAAGTATTTGATTTTTGTTTCAAAAGAAAAATCCAAACTTTTCTTAAAAATCATCAATCAGTGATAAAAATATATATTACCACCTTGAGTGATAGTAAATGATGGCCTCCGCAGGTCAGAATGAATAAACTTAAGGATGGATGCGGTCTTATGCTTTTCAGTATTAAAATGAAGCCCATGTTGTTTTCCTAAGGTACAATACTCACATAAATGAGAAATCACATCCTTACCAAATGCTCATTTCCTATTAAAATATGCAGGCCCTTTTCACTCACATGTGCAAGCCTATTATGCTATTTCAAGGTAGCATCAATCTCAGCACTTGAGGACTCAGCAGTGTGACTCTGAACTATACCGGCTCTAGTGACATATATACCATTCATCTTGGCACATTTGAAAATAACTAAGGAACCCTTCAAAGAACCATTTCTAATTCTGCATTGTAGGCGTATATCTTCTAGATTACCCATAGAAATCAAGTTTCTATTCAAGTGAAGAACATACCTCACCCTCTCTAGAGTAAAGGTATATCCATTTTCAAATTTTAAAGTCACACTACTAATTCCATTAATCCTACAAGCTCCATTGTTGCCCATAATCACCTCTCCACTATCAAGATCCTTAAAGTTCTCTAACGAAGGTCTTCTAGAGGTCATTTGGAAAGTACACCATGCATCAAAAATTCATTCACTATTTTGATCAATGTTATCTGTATCATTTACAATATTGAGATAAGAAATGGATTCTGTCACCATATACACGTCAACGGTTTTCTCATCTGGGAGTTCTACTACATTTCCCTCATCCACTTTCATCTCTCTCTGTTTATTATTCTTCTTATAACAGCTTTTATAAAGTGCCATGTCTTTCCACACCCATAGCACTTCCTATTTCCACTACTAGACTTTGATCTAAACCTCCATTTCCTCCCTTATTCTTAGAGTTATTGTAATTTCCCCTGATGACCTTGATCATTTCCTTGCCTAGTCATAGACATCTTCCTCGCATATAAACTCTCAAACTCTTTCTCAGTCCTATCAACCTTAAACTCTAATTCTTTACTCCTTAAATAATTAATCATTATTTCAGGATTTAAGGTATCTCTACCATACTTAATAGCAGATTAAACATCCTTATATACATCAAGTATAGTATTTAGAAGGATAACAATTTTATATTCTTCAGAAACTTTATCCCCAGCATTAGTAATTTCTTAAAACTAATTTATTAAAAGTATCAAGACTATCATCTAAATCTTTAGTGTATAGTTAGAATTTCGACTTCTTAGAAAGATCTTCCTTATCGAACAAACTGTCTGAAAATCTGTATATGACAAGAAGATTAAACAGGGTGAAAGCTTTAGCATTATTACGTTTTCCAATTTTTCTCAACACTTGATAAGACAAGTGAAGAATTATAGTGGTAGAAGCAAGTTCATCAGATTTAAGTTTTCGGTCATCAGTCATACAAGTGAAGAATTATAGAGGTAGAAGCAAGTTCATCAGATTTAAGTTTTCGGTCATCAGTCATAGTAGTAGGAAATTTACCAGTTATAGCCTTAGAGACTTTATGTTGAACTAAGACTCCTTTCATTTTTTGTTGCCAAATGGGAAAAATCCTCTTTTCCGTTAAAAACTCCAAGTTCAAACATTGTAATTGTCATTTGAAGTTTTTAATCAAAACAAAAAAAGGCATTTGAGGTTACAATTTAAAAGAAAAGCAAAAAACAAATATTTCAAAACCAATAGAATAGCACACAAGTTTCAGTGTAACACAAAAAATAGAGATGAAATTTCACTCAAATCAACAGACTAATAGTAATGTGAAAATAATGTGAAATGTAACAGTGATTACAAACAGAATAATATCCTTAGTGAAAAACACAAAGTTATCAGAGAGATTAAACTAACTAATAGTCACAGTAAATCACCAAATATTTTATAGTATATTCAACGGATTAATATGGGGAATTTCTCCAATTTCTGCGTGTTAGAATTCACAAGGATTCCGTGAGGTTCATGACCCCAGGTCAAGGCATAATTTGTTATCACAAAAAATAGAGGAAATAACATTGGGAAAATTAGGGGAATATCAATATCCAAAATCAAAATAACAAGAAATTAATAAGGGTTAGAAATTTTCAACCAAGAGATTCGAGTAAAACCCACAAAGAGCTCGGGTGTCCAATAAAATCAACAAAGAGCCAATAGACAGAGTTATTATCACCAAGATTCAAGCCAACGTTCATCAAAGAACCAAGATCACCTAAGAGATCACTGCCAAAAAGCCAAAATCCATAAAATAGGAATCTAAGGTTTCACTAATTTCAGATCGATCCAAGTATGTCGACTTAAAATTAATTCTCCAGTGACAAACACTCGATCGAAGCCTCATTTTATATTCATGAAGGCTATGATACCACTATTATATTTTGTAATGAACCAAAACCACAAGAACTCAAACCAATCGACAAAATATCACTAGCATCAAGGATCAAAATGATTTTGGGCTCAGAAATTACATTGTACCCTTCTGTACAATAATGAAACAACCACAAAAACAAAGCCCTAAATGAACTAGCACCGTAACTGCTACAATGGACACGAGATCAATACACTGGTCTCTTCTCTCAAAACCCAAAAGCGAAGAATCACGCAGACTTTAAATACCCAGATTTTGCCTAAAAATCAGAAGTTTTAGGGACTACACATAGTAGAGAGAGCAAACAGAAAACAAAGAAGACGAACAGATAGGACTCAGAAGCTTCTCACTCAAATAGAATGAAAACACACGAATAAAAGGTGACCACTCAGCTGGTATATATACAAGTCTTCATCACCATAGATCCAGCAGTTAATCTAACGGTCCAGAGCAGCACACGTGGCCTCCACCTCGGGCTCAGGTTTGGGCTTGAATCAAAATTGCGTTATCGGGCAATGGCCAACTAATATCTTTAGCAAGTGGGCTTAGCCCAAGTTTCATCATGGCCGAAAAGGATTGATTGCAATTGACAAGAATGGCATCACAAATGGAGGTGCACATTTCTCACCTTCTAACACCTATGGCAGATTATGCACTTGTACCCAAATGGAGGTTCATGAGTAAGTTGGAGTTGATAGATCACCAAGGCTAGTTAGCATAACCAAGATGACGAATTGCTTGTTAAAGGTCCACATCCCCGACTAAATCCAATGATGATCAGATATTCCCCAGACAAATGGTTTAAACCTTCGTTATAGTTCATTGCTAACTTGATGTTTCATTCTCAAAATCTGCCCGAGAATGCTCAACAATCCTTCTCTGTTGACAGTCTGGCAACCAAGAATATTCCCCAGCAGACATATCATGCCGGATAATTCTATCATCTCACTTCTTATCGCAATGTACCATCATCATTTGTCAACCACAAATCTGCACATATTTTAGATAGTTCAGTGGGATTCATCTTCGAATTTGGAAAAGCAGCATTAAAGTCGAATTCCTGGAGCCCTGGAGTCGAGGCCGGCCACCTAAAACCTAGCCACCATCAAAGGAAGCAGAGACGCCCAAGGCGACTAAAACTCCTACAAAAAGTGGAGCATTTTTGATAGAGGCTTTTTTTATCCTTCTATTTCTTGGATCACTAAATACTTCTCAATTAACTCATCAAACATATATTTTTTCAACAGCACTATGTCAGTCACATTCCATTATATAAAAGCTATTAATTGAAGTTTCAGGTATTATTTTGGGCACATTTCAGTCCTTTTTACATAAAAGCTATAAATCAATTTTTTTTTACATGCAAAACTAATTCTAATGGTAACAATGAAACACGTGCTAAATTAATATTAACCATTACAAACTGTTTTGGCTACAGTGATGTGCTACGACTATTTTCACGGTCTAACAAAATAAATCCAATTAAGAAAATCTGTGAATTTATATATTAAAGAAAAAGGTTCAGTGAAAACAGTTGGATCGAATAAATAAGGTTTTTAGGGAAGATGCTACATAAGATTTGTAGTATCAAGACTACTTTTAAAAAACAGAAGATCTGTGGTATCAGAATAATTTGCACCTACTCTTAAGAAACTTCACTCCCTTAAGTTTTTCATACAAATTTGTATTTTACTAACCAGATGGGATTGTGAAAGTTGTTGGAAAATTGCTTAAATAAAAGTTAAGATTAAAGTTAATGGCTCAAATATTAAATTGCAAGGATTTTAGGATGGAGAATAAATTTCAATTAGAAAGGGACCAAAACGAAAAATAAAGTCAGAAACCAATTCTGCGTTTACAAGCTCCTAGCCGTTGACGCCAGGAAGAAATAGTTTCTGCGAGTGCAGCAGCAGCAAGCTTTTGGCTCGCTTGAGCGAGAGCCCTATGGGCAGATTTCTAGCCTTCCAAATTTAAAAATCTGGTGCAAAATGTTGCCTCTTTTTATGTTGACACGATTCCTTCCGAATTTATAATTCATTTGATGCCATCAACTACAAATATGTAATTGGGGATTGTTTTTGAAGTGTGAAAATTTTTGATGATACTTTATAGTTGGTAGGAAAAATAAGTAAATTAGATTTGAAATGTTTGGTGGTTTATGTGAAGTATATTTTGTAGGATAAAAAATAGGAAGAAGTAATTTTAAATTAGACAAGATAATTGAAGGAGGAAAATTTAATTTATTGAAAAATAGAATTTTACAATGACAAGAGACTTTTACAATTATAATGCTTTTAGACTTCTACACAAAAGAATTGAAGTGGCAACTCATATTTATAGCATACAAAAGTTGGTGATCTGCCTCTAGAAAATTCATAATTTTTTATTATTTTATCTCACTTGGTCCTTAAAGAATTTTAGATTTTTCTGATATTTTCATTATTTTATATTTTGATTTTGCTTGCTTCCCAAGAATCTCTAGTGAATTCTAGATAATTCTTTAATCCCTAAACTTTTCTTGTTTCCCAGGTTAAGTTAGTTTAGAGAACTGGAAATATGCAACAATACTAATACTCCTCCTTGGTGCATATTTCAGTAACTCCAATAATTTCTCATAGTAACTCAAACTTTGCTCGTGGTAATGCCTTCGTAAATATATCTGCTAATTGTTCTTTAGTCTTACAATGTTTGAGCTCTATCTCATTGTTTGCTTAAGCTTTCTTGATAAAGTGATACTTGATACCAATGGGTGTGGTTTTGCTGTAAAATACAGGATTCTTGATCATTGCTATTGCAGACTTGCTTTTACAGTAAATCTGTATAGTTTCATATTGTGGCTTTTGCATATCTTCAAGTATGCGCTTTAGCCATATAGCTTAGCTTGTTGCCGTTGCTGCTACAATATACTCTGCTTCAATTGATGATTGTGCAACTGTTGCTTTTTTTTTTTTTATGCCCAAGAGAATATTTTAGGACCTATTGTGAATGCATAGCCTGATATACTTTTTATATCATCCACTGATCGTCCCAATCACTATCATTATACCATATACTAGTCTTAAGTCAGGCATAGACTAATACCATATTCCATAGTCTTTTGTTCTTTGGAGGTATGTCAGTATCCTCTTTGCAGCTCCATAGTGAACTTGACTTAGATTCTGCATGTATCTTGAAAATAGGCTAGATGCATACATAATGTCTGGCATTGTAGCAGTGAGATATAATAAACTTCCAATTAGGCTTCAAAATTGTGAACTGTCTACTTTTGGAGTACCATCTTCCTTTTTAATTTATTGCTATCTATGGGTGTTGCTACTGTCTTGCAACCTCCATCTTGAACTTCTTTAATAGACTAGTGTTATACTTCTGAGCAATGAAGATCCCATCTTCAGATTGAACAATCTTGATCCTAAGAAAATTAGTGTATTAATCCTAGATTAGTCTTCTCAAACGTTTTCATAATGTCTTTCTTGAATTTCTCGACCATCCTTTCATCGTTCCCTATATAGATGAGATCATCAACATATAAAGAGATTATAAGTGTATTATTTGTACTTTGATTTTTGATGTATAGAGTTGGTTCACTTTGGCTCCTCCCGAATCCTTGCTCGATGAAATAATTGTCTATTCTGCCATACCATGCTCGTGGAGCTTGCTTTAATCTGTATAACGCATTCTTTAGTTTGAGAACTTTATCTTTTTTATTTTGTACCACGTACACTTAAGGTTGCTCAACATAAATTTCTTCTTCAAGATAGCCATTAAGAAATGCTGATTTGATGTCTAGCTGGTAAATCTTCCACTTCTTCAGTGCGGCTAGTGCAATTAGCGTCTTTATAGTGTCAAGACGTGTAACTTGAGCAAATGTCTTAGTGTAGTTGATGCCAAATTGCTGTGAGTATCCTTTGATGACTAGCCTTGCTATATGTTTTTTAATTAAGCCGTCAGTGTTAAGTTTTGTCTTGTAGACCCACTTAACTTCTATAACTTCTTTATCTTAAGGAAGATCTACAAGCTCCCAAGTGTCGTTTTTCTCGATCATTTTTATTTCTTCATCCATAGCTTTTCTCTATTCTGGTTGTTTTGAAGTTGCTTTATTGCTTTCAAGTTCAACGATATCAAGTTGCTCTAATAATCTTCGTATTTTTCTTGGCGATGATTCTGGTGAGTTAACTGGTTCTTCTATCATTACTTGCTGTGGGAACTCTAGTTGATTGTTCTCCTCAACGTCACCCTCCTGTTTTTGTGGTTGTGTTAGGATGCTGATAGCTTTTTTTTCTACTTGACCGGTCTCCAAATTGTAAGCGACATCTTCATCAAACTTAATGTTTCACTTATAATTAGCTTTTTTTTTCTCAGGTTATAGACTCGATAGCCTTTAGATTGAGTTCTATAACATATGAAGATTCATTTTTCTATCTTCTCGTCGAACTTACCTACTTTTTCTTTTGGAATATGTGTGTAGTAGATGCAGCTGAAAACTTTAAGATGCTTTGTTGATGGTTTTCGTCTGCCCCATGCTTCAACTGGTGTTTTCTCTTGCACAACTTTGGTCGGACATCGATTTAATAAGTAGACTGCAGTGCTTACTGCTCCATTAGCATAGCTCTAGTTGTCTCCATTACTATTCTATTCTTTCTTTCTGACATGCCATTTTGTTCAGGTGCGTAACCAATGGTGAGTTGATGCTCCATTCCTTTATCTTCACAAAACTTGTTGAATTCATTTGATGTGTATTCTTTACCTCTGTCGCTTCTGATTATCTTGATATTGACCACTTTGCTTTTCAGCAGTGCTTTTGAACTTTTTGAAAGACTAAAAAACTTGGGATTTTTCACACAAAAAGTATACCCATGTCATTCTAGTGCAATCATCTATGAAGAGAAATAAGTACATTTTTTCTCATGTGATGGAGTACACATCGGACTGCATACATCTGTATGTATTAGCTCCAATAGTTTTTTAGCCCTCCAGGATATTCCGAACTGAAATGGTTGACAGTGTTGCTTCCTGAGCAAACATCATTCACAAAATTCTTTAGTCTCCTTTATGACTGTTAAATCTCTATCATGCTTTTTTGTTAAAGGATCTTCACCCCGTGGAAGTGGAAGTGTCCAAATCTCCTGTGCTACAGCCATGACTCGTCTACTTGCACTGTCATTGCCACATTGTTTGCGTATCTCCATTGGATTGGGAAGTATCTGTTCTCCCACTTTTTGACTTTTGCAATTACAAGGAATTTATCTTTCTTGTCATAGATCGTGCAATAATCTCCTTCAAAATGTAAAGTATATCCCTTCTCCATCATTTAACCTACACTTAGTAGATTTTGATCTATTGTAGGGACCAAGAGAACTTCATTGATGTATCTCTTGCTATTTTTTGTATCAACGGTTATAGTGCCTTTGCATGTTGATTCTATAAAGTTTTCGTGGTCAATTTTTATTTTTGTGTTTATTTTATCAAGATTGAAGAAAATAATTTCATCTTTCGTCATGTGATTACTGCAGCCACTATCTAGATACTATGTATCTAATTTCTCTTCAGATACATCATTGTTGGAGGTATAAAATAAACTTCCTTATATATCATTTTTAAGAGAAATTAGCTTGATAATTTTGTTTAAAATGACAAAAATTTTCTTCATGTCCAAATTTTTTACAGATACGGCGTTGTGGATTTCCTTTGCCATAGATTCCAAACCTTTCAAAGTCGATAAGATCGTATTTTCGACTCTTGAAGTAATTCCTAAACAAAGTTTATTATCCAATTTATAAATAATCAAATATAATTCTTATAAAAAGAGCCAATACTTAAGATCAAATAAATCACAATAGGATGAAAAAAATTATTAAAATAATATTACCATTGTTACAATCGAAAATTGTAGTGAACATAAACAAGATCATTAAGCCTTTGGTGCTCGAGTCTATTTCTTTCTTTTTTTTCTTTTTTTTTGAATGGATAAATTCAAACATACTCCAATTTTTCTCGTAGCCAGAAGAACTACATATTTGACTTTATACTCAAATTGCAAGTGTTTGTAATTTTGGTACACTACTGCCATAACACATCCACCATTCATCTATATATAAAAAAAAAAAAGAGAGAGAATAAAATAGATGTATGTTATATAAACTAAAATCTGAGTTATATAATATAACGAAGTACATAACGTGAAGATTAAATTTTATCAGGAGTCATTCTATGGCGATCCGTATAGCAAATAAATGTCCAAAGTCACAGTGTGCTTGCCTAAATAGTCTCATTTCGGTCGTCAATTTACTTCTTAAATCAGGTTGACCATAAGCTTATCTCTCAATTACAACTAAAAGTCTTGAAATAGTTTGTTTATGATTTTCCATATCATGATTATTATAATGAAAAGAAGGGTTTAACCAATATCCAGCAGTATGAAGATTCTTACACAATTACTATCACATCGGTTTTGAATAATTTGCAAATAAGGAACAATTATATTCTTCCTTCTTTGAAATCTGCATTCCATCTCACTTTTTGCCACATGATAGCTTTATACAAGTAGCCTACTGAAGGCTTTTCATCACTATCAACAATTCGTAGAACACAAACAAGGAGCTCAATAAGTTGTATAATAGTAGTACACTCTTTCCAAAACACAAAATCAAGTACATCATCAATGAATCTTTTTTCTTTACTTTCCTTTGCATATTCTGATAATGTCCAATCTCTAGATGTCACTAGTGCTCTTAATGGATCCTTTGGACCAATATGCTTTGTAAAGCAATAAAGTTAGTGGCAAAACGGTTGAGAGTAGATTGAAGTATTTCTTTTCTTCTATTAAATTTCCTCATCAAATGCAATGGGTAGCAATTATTGTATATGTATTTTGTGATTTTTGATGCCTAAGATACGACATTACTAACTTCATCAAGGCTACTAATATCATGAAACATTATATTAGTGCAATGGCCTACACATAGAAACCAAAATAATATTTGAAACTCTCGCTCCAATAACCTACTAGTGGCAACATAATTTGCAGTATTGTTTGTCACCATATGGACCACATATTCTGAATCTACAAGTAACACAACACCTCAAAATAATGTGTATAACATGTCAGCAAATTTTGACTCATTTGAAGCATCTATGGATTTTAAGAAAATTATTCATTTTGGACAATAAACTAAAAAATTAATGAGAGTTCTTCTACATTGATCTGTCCAACCATCTACCATAATTGTTCAACATCATGTCTTCCTCGTTGAATGATAGCTTTCAACATAATTCCGCACCTCCTTGATATTTTTAGCCATCAAATAAGCACGAAGAGTGTGAACGTTCGGACCTTTATAGCCAAGGCTCATGCTAGGTATGTCATCTATACTTCGTTGATAATGCACAAATTTACAGCATTTAAAGGAAAACACGAATCAATTATCCACTTCGATATAGTAAGATCACATTTCTCTATAGCTTCTTTGCTCTGAAGAACGCTTTTGGTAGTAGGTTGGTTACTAGGTCATGTTCTTGGCATGAAGTAATATCCAATTCCTTTTTCTTATTTTAAATGTTTAGCTCCCATTCACTTTCTTTCATTTCTCCCAATAACTATACCATTTCCTTTTGCTCTTCTTGTTCCTGATAATAAGAACTATGTGGGTTACAAGAACTTCTTGAGTTTTACACTTTTTAGCAACAAAGATGTCCAGGTTTTTTGAATCTAACATCAGGAGGTATATTACGGTACGAATCCACGTGTCTTTTTAATCCCGGTAAGTGTTGTTTGACTCGATTGATACCACATCCAGTGAAAGTCTTTCCATAATACGAGCAAACAAGTTTTTTTTTAGTACCAGCTTTAAGAATCTCTTTACAATGACCCCATGCTTTATCAGTTCTTCCTCTAGCGTGACTTTTTTGTGGAGAAAATTTTCGTGGACTATTATCACCAATGAACTATACAAAGAGAAAAAGCATGTTGAATTATATATCATTAGGAGAGCCACAAACAATCGGAAACATTAAGAATTTGCTACACCCGAATATTAAAACTTCTCCGTCTCACCTTTTTATTATCTAATCATACACAAATTGTGTGAAAAAAGATTAAATTTCTGATAATTGGGTGCCTTTTCCCTTGATGTTTCTCTATTTTTTTCTAAATTAAGTCATATACTATTTATTGTCAACTACTCAAAACCACTAAAAATTCAGCACTTCATAGCCAAATAAATAGTGATTTTCAATAGCCAATTCTAGGAAATGCACTGAGAAGGAAAGTCGAACAGTACTTGAAGGCTTGAAGCGTACTTACAAAGCTAGGTTACTAAATTACACCCCAACAATTCAAACAATTATTAGGAGCTAGAAAAAAAATCCAAGAACCAAAAACTAAAATGTGAAATTCAACGAAACATTAAAAATTCATTAAAACTTTTCTATCTCGGCTCTCTACACAATTGCAAACGCTAACCAACAAATCAATTCAAATTCACCCATGAAATTACTTTTAGGCTCCGTTTGATATGGTAAAATTTTCCAGGGAAGTTGGAATTCGTTTTCGATTTCCACCTTTTAGGCTGTTTGATAACATTTTTTTTCCATGGAATTCGATTTCTTGGTTGTGGCCAATTCCTTGATTTCAAGGAA
>CAIGRP010027707.1:0-19651 GCA_903798385.1 Fraxinus cuspidata | reverse complement strand
CATCAACGATGATGATAATTGTGCCCAAGTACGACAGTGGGTCTCTCGCTTTGCCTGATCCTTCAAGTAGAAAATGTGGCGCTTCTGAGCATAAGGAAGAGCCCAATTCCCTAGAGAGAAAACACGAAACTGTAGTCTGCAGCCCAATTCACCAGAGAAAATACGATACTATAGTCTGCTGGACCATTGTTCTCTGTAATTCAATTCCGGTGATGACAAATATGTGGACGATTGGCCGCGCCGTAGAAGGTAGATTAAATGGTTCAATCCACCTCATCTATCCGCGTCGCATCGGATTTCCTCTTCTTTGCCATTCCTAAAAATGAATTTTAAGAATTGTTTTCCTACAAAACCTTAGTTGGTTGGCGTGAATAATTTATCTGATGAATATGGTGCTTTTTCTCCTACACCTCCTATGAACGGTCCTGTTCAAGAGGTGGCTTTCTGGTAGCAATGGCGAGCAATGATTGAATGTATGGACGGAATATGGACCTAAAAAAAGAATTTGGAACATAATTTTAATTATTGATTCTTTATAAAAAATAATATTTTACTTTGAAAAAATCTCTGCTCTTAATCGAGAACTTTCAAGTTATTTTGATATGTTGCTCGTAGGCTGACTACATAACTTTAAGGTTTTATCTGTGTGTTTCATAGAAACGGAAATAGGAAAAGGAATTAGAATTGAACAGCCCATTTCGTACATTCTCAATATCATCATACAACAGAATTTAGATTGAAATAGATAAGTAAGCAATGAATAATCTCATTATGGGTGGATAAAAGTTTGACTTGATAATTGAGATACCTCCCCAGGTTCTGCCTGTAACGCTCCAATAGAAAATCAACCCCAAAATAAAGTTAGTAAAATGGTCTGAGGATAGATTTTCATCGATACAAACCTCTAATTTAGATTGTTTATTGCCTCATGAAAAGTTTCATTTATCCTCCTTCCCTCGATGACAATATTACTATTCATCTTGAAACAGAGTGTTCACACTAATGTGTTTTATCATGTAGTTGAACTCGTTCTACTCTATTCACACAAAAGAGGCATAATAATTTTTACTGCTCATGCAGACAAATGAAATTAATGTGGCTACTTTTGACTTACCCACAATAATTATGTTTACCGTTCACGTAGAGATGAAATTAATGTGGCCGCTCTATTTCCTCCAATTGTTGACTTAAACAAATAATTTACTGTAGTTTTCCCTCCGGATCCAATCATTTACCGTAGATGCCCTGAAAAAAATTTATCTTCTCTCTGTTGATTCAATGATGTAGCTTCCAAAAATGAAAGGAAACTCATAAAATTGGTTCTGTACAGTTAGTTCTATTGGTAATGTAATGAATTTACCTTCCCCAAATCTCTTTTCCACAAAGCAAAAACACTCCTGTCCCTCTCTCCACAAAAGTCCTGTTCGTAAAGAACAACAAATCCTCTCTAAACGATCACACCAAACTGGAAGAAGAAGTAGAAACCTGCTAAAATAGCTCCTCTACGGACGACTAAATGTTTAATAGAAAGAGCTAAAATCACTATAGGAAACTACAGAATATCAAAGAAATAAGAAATCACTTGTGACGTAGCAGAATATTAGAAACCAAGAGTACATCTGAGTTAGAAGTACTGAATTGAAGACAAGAAATTTTTTATTTTTTATTTTATTTCAATGCCCCTATCTCCTTCCCATTGCAATAGAAAAAGATAAATGTAAAACTGGAATTCAAAAGAATTTCTTTATTTAGAATGGTGGAAATTAGAAAGCTTGCCCTTAATTTTTCCTTTGTTTTTCTGTTTCTCCATTTCATTCGAACACGGAACCAAGAAGTACAATTTTCAGTTTGCAAAAATGTCATTCACACTGCATTTTTGTGGAATCAGAACCATAATCTTCAAAATTGCTTTTGATTGTCAAAAATCTTTTTTTCTCCGGTGACTTCATTTGCAGTATTTCCATGACCGAAAATAACAATTTTTCATGGTGAGTTTCTTCAACCATTAACCGGAAAATTTCTTTTTAAAGTAGATTTTCAGTAACCATTTTTCTTCTTTGGTGGCTACGTTGTGATTTTTGGTAGAGGACACTGCCCGAAAAAAGTTAACTTTTCTTGGTGGATTTTTGTATGTGGTAGAACACATACAAAAATGCACCGATAGAATCTCGGCTACTTCCTCTACACGTAGACATCACTTGCACACTGGTATACCTCATTAGGAAACATAGGCCGTTGGTGGAGAAAAAGGTGTGACTATTAGCACTTCGTCAATCAAGTCAACAACTGTACGAAAGAGAAATGAATGAAAGAGACGAAAAATGGGGTTTGGACAGGGTTAGAACTATTTACATTTTGTGAAATTGATTCACATGTATATAGAGAAATGGCTATGGGCCAAGTGGATTTAGTGAAATAGGCCCAAATCCAAACCTAAGATGCAATTGCTTAATTAAATATGTCTAATTAATTAAATAGTTGATGCCACATCGACATATATGTGGCCTTGACAGTCCAAGAATAACTAATTAAGAGGGGATGGTGAATTCGTTTTTAAAACTTTTTTGAAAAATTAATCTAAACTCAAGCAAGTAAAGATTAAATAGATTAATTCAAATAATAAGTGCAAATTTGAAAGTGATAAGTAAAAAGATTCGATCTAAAATAATGATCTACATCCTTCTTTACCAAGCTCTCCATCACGAGCAATATCTTTTCACTATATTAATTGACTTATGATACAATCCAACCCTTTACAACGATTTCGATGACTTACAAACAAATGATACTGATCCTTATACAATATTGAGTTATACGAGATTTCAATATAACCCACAATATTGAGTTCTACAGGACTTCAATATGACTTACAAGTACAACAAAATAATTTTACAATGAACTCTTCTTTTGATAAATGATACAAATAAATTAAGTACTAAAAGATGTTAACACTTCAATGAATAGCAACAAATGATAACTCAAGTGTTAGATAAAAACTCTTTAAATATATATATTTTTTAAATGGAAAAAGTGAAGGTATTTATAGAGCTCAAAAGGCAAAACACTCCGTCGAATCAGATATCTGTCCTTGAATTCGGACGCCCAAAATAACTGTTATACATTTTAAATCACAAAAAATTCGACAGTTGCATCAACTGGACGTCTGCATGGATCAACCGGATGTCCGTCAAAACTCTGTGATTTCGAACATCCATTTCAACATCTGCCAACTTCGTCTGGATGATGGTCCAAATATCCACCCTTTGGCTAAACGTCCGACCAGATACGGCCTGCAATCGTTTCGACCAGTACCCTATTTGATTTGATTTGAATATTTTGACAAATGTAGACTTTTGGAATGAGGTTTTAACTAATTTTCAAGGCAAATGATGTTTAAAAATACGATCTAAGTTCAAATATAATTTTGAAAATTAATTTTACTTGTGATCAAAATAAATTATGCAAGTGTTATTAAAAATAGTTTTTCACACACAAAATGATTTTTGAACTTTTATCATTCATTACTAAAGATCAAGGTGTTAGTACCTTTATATTTGATATAAGAAAGCCTAGAATTTGACGTTTTTTGAAGTTTGGCTTTTAGGCTCTCATCTTGGTTTTTCTTTGACGTTTGACTCTTAAACTTTTGATCTTGATATTTCTTTGACGTTTTTCTTTTAAGCTTTTGTCTTGAATGTTTGGATGACTTGATGACTTCGATCTTGACCTTTATTGTGACTCCAATTTGATAGTCTTGATATTGACCTTTTGAAAATGATCGATTAATTTATCATTGAATGCTTTGAAAACTATAATCAGTCAAATTCAATTGTTAAAAAACAAGATTAACTTATTTGTTATAATCTTAACTTCAAGGTTATAATCAATCATAGGTAAACACCTGTCTATCTAAGCATGCCACGTAATATATGGATGTAATAGTACGTTTTCTCCCAAATTTTGAAATTGTAAAAATCAGCTTGTTCTAAAATATTGGACTTATTGATTATGCAGAATTAGGATTTGATTTGCTTAAATAAGAAGAATTATGACTTACATGTGGTATTAGTGCCTTCATTAAAGAACTTATGATTTTTCATTGATGTTTATTAGTTTTACTATCTATTAAAAGTGCCTAAATTTATTGGTGAGAAAATTAATCTTACTAATTATGTAATTTCGCTGAAATTAATTTAAAACTATATAATTATTGCCACCTCAAAATCACACCATTCCGGTTCATTTGTTATCTCTGGTATAATGTTATCTGAAGGCATAGTTGTGTACATTGAACGCATTTACTAATTGTGGCTTGAGTTGACCATAAAAGAGGAAGGGAAAATTAGGTAGTACTGTGTAAACTTTGTTTAATTCATGCATGCCTTTCATTTATGTTATTTTTAAAAACCATTTTTCCATGGTGGGGTTATGTGGCTACACTGACACGTGCCTACTCTAGAATAATTCCTTGCGCACAAGGAATTTTCTGCCCGTACCTATAGTATAACTGCCTACTCTATATGTTATGATTCGTTAACTTTTCTGCGTGGTCTGCATAGTTCTGTATTATTTCTCTTTGATTCTCTCATTTTATTCTAGATTGATTTGTGATCAAGGAACGAGAACATTGTAGGTCTTTAAAAAAATGGTAATTAATATATCTAGACAACAATATTTGAAACCTAAAGTTTTTGTCTATCAAACTATATAATGTTATTGATAATTTAATTTGATATCCATAGAATGTATAATTTGATAGTCAACAAAGTGTAGAAAGTTCATATAGACGTCAAATTAAACAATATTTTAAATTACCCATGATTATGTGATGCGACTAATGAGATGACACATTGATATAAAATCTGTTTGCTTGTCATGGGTATGTTGAGATTTATTAATTATAAAATATTTAAAGATCGCCCAAAGATTGATTAGTTATGTTATAATCATAAATATAATTGTGATTAATTGGTATGCTTGATTAGATATGTTTTGGAATATCCAAAGATAGCAAGAATGTTTAATTGGATTGTATCTAATTGCCAATTATGTGAAATTAAAATTAAGCATCAATTATGTTTGTTGTTGTACATTGTTGAATCACTCAGAGGAGAATTTTAATAAATATTTAATGTTTGAAGGAATACTATCAGAATCTGTGTTACTTATTTATGTATCAAAGCATTAATATTTGAGCATTCTATGTACTTTGTAGCATCTGTTAATGTTTCTCTTCATTCTCAAGCATTGTCTGTTCCTATGTTCAATAAGCTTAATTACCCAGAATGGTATGAATAAGTTCAGTTTCGCTTAGGTGTCTTGGACCTTGATCTCGTTTATCAAGATGAGAAACCTGCTGCTTTTACTGAGGAAAGAGCTTTGCATATGGCTTGGGAAAAATCGAACCAGAATGGGCCTAATGTTTACGCGGATGACTTTAGCACAACATCAAGTCTACTCTCCCAAGAACTGAAATTGTTAAGGACTTTATGAAGTTAGTGGAAGATTGTTCTCAATTTCCTGATAAGCCAGTTGTTGGTACATTAATGGTAACATCAACGACCATGAAATTTGATAGTACCCGTACCATGCATGAGTGTGTCATTGAGATGACAAGCTTAGCGGCAAATTTGAAGAAGACGGGAATGAGTGTGGATGATAGTTTCTTGGCGCAATTTATCATAAACTCATTGCCTTCTGAATATGGTCCATTTCAAATGAACTATGACACTTTGAATGATAAGTGGATTATGAATAAACTTCACAGAATATTAGTTCAGGAGGAGATAAGAATTAAGAACCAAGGAGCTCATAAAGGAATCCATTCTACTCATCTCACAAATGATAAAGGAATTAGAAGGAAGCCAAACTTAAGGCACTTTCATGCTTGGGTTGCCCAGCAGAAGTGAGAATTTATAATTCTCATGAAAAGAAATTTGACTCAAGAACAACTAGTGGGTTTTATTGTTTATCCTAGAAAAGTCTAAAGTCTATGTGTTTTATTGTCCAAGTCATAGTACAAGAATTATTGAATCTGGAAATGTTAAGTTCGTTGAAAATGATGACATTAGTGGGAGTGAAGGACCACATAATGTGGCAATTCAAGAAGTTAGAGTATATGTTCCTATACCTTCAACTTCTACTAAAGTTGTAGTTCCTTTAGTTGTTGGACATTTCAACAATCCATGAGAGCAACAAGCAAACAATCCAACGACTACAATAATGAAACTATCTTAATGAACAGATGAACCACAACAAACAACATTAAGAACGTCTCAAAGATGAAAAGATTCTACTATTACTGATGATTATGAGGTCTATCTACTAAAATCAAATTTTGATTTAGGAATTCTTGAAGATCCAGTTTCGTTTTTACAAGCCATAGAAAATATTAATTTCTGCCAAATAGATAGATGCTATGAAAGAAGAGTTAAAGTCTACATAACATAATGATGTTTGTAGTCTTGTTGATTTGTTTTCTGTTTCCGAAAGAGTCGTGTAAATAGGTCTTTAAGACCAAACATGACCCAAAAGTAATATCAAAAGATACAAGGCTAGACTTGTCGTTAAAGACTTTACTCAGAAAGATGACGTTGATTACAAATAGACCTTTTCTTTGGTAACTAAAAGGACTCTTTAAGAAAACATTGTGCATTGATGTATATACATGAAGACAAGTGGGGGTAAGTTTATAATTTTGGTCTTGTATGTTGATAATATTTTGCTTGCTACAAATGATTTTGGCATGTTGCATGAGACCAACAAATGTTTCTCTATTAACTTTGAAATGAAAGATATGGGAAAGACAACTTATGTAACATGAATAGAAATATTTCGAGATAAATCACAAAAAATATTGGGGTTGTCTCAGAAATCATATATTTATAAAGTTTTAAAGAGATTCAAGATGGTAAATTGCTCTGCAAGCATCATTCCAATTCAAAAAGAAGACAAATTCGATCTTATGCAAAGTCCGAAGAATGAATTAGAACGAAAACAAATGGAAACAGTTCCTTATGCATCTATCGTTGGGAGTTTGATGCATGAACAGACTTAGGGCAGTCATCCGTTTTGCTGTTGGAATGTTGGGTCGCACCAAAATAATTCAGGAATTGATCACAGAAAGCTGCAACGTAAGTATTGAGGTATATGTACGGAACGAAAAACTACATGCTCACTTACAGGAGATCATATTATATTGGGGTGATTGGATATTCATATTCGAATTTTGCCGAATGTGTTGATACAAGAAAATTCACATTTTGTTACTTGTTTATATTAGCGGAGCAACAATCTCATGGAAAAGTGCAAAGTAGACCGTCATTGTTGTATCCACTATGGAAGCTGAGTTTGAGGCTACAATTCAAGGATTATGGCTGTGTAAATTTATTTTGGGACTTAGAATTGTCAATAGTATTGCGAGGCTGAAAATTTATTGTGATAACTCCACGACAGTTTTCTTTTGTAAGAACGACAAGTATTAAAAAGGTGTTGATAAAAGAAGTTCAAAAGCAAAAAGTGTCAATTGAGCGACTTAGCACCAATCTGATGGTTGCGGATTCGTTGACTAAATGATTGCATCCAAAGACATTTAATGAACACGTCAAAAGAATGGGTGTTAGTGGTTTTTAATATTGATATTATATTATGTTTCTTGCGATGATTATGTATTTGACACTTTGAACTCTTTTATGTCTTGCTTATGATGTTTATATTCATTTTGCTTATCAGTATATACATGAATGAATTATATGGAAATAACTGAAAGTTGTCTCTAACAAAGACATTATTGTTGGACCATTATCATGACAAATCTCATTGCTAGTCCTATTAAGTTTAAAACTAATATAGTGATAAATGGAAGGGACTAAGTCGAACTAATTATATTTAATCGTCATGATCCTTGTTAGTTTTCTTCTTAATTACGATTTATGGTTTGATCAATATAATAATGAATTTAGCTTATACTATGCATATTATGTTTTATTGTTAAACCATGGGTTAAGTTATGAGACATTGGTCAACAGGGAGAATGTTGAACGGTTTCTTTTTAATTTATGGCCCATACATTTATTAAGATGGTTGACTTATTTATTAAGATGCTTATCTTTTGAATAACTAAAGGATCATTATGGTTTAATAACATTAAGTGCTAAACCCCTATCGGTGAATTGAGGAGATATTTAAATTAGATAACTGTTCTTGTTGATGAAACGTGATTTAATGGAAACTCTATTTAAGACTTGGGTCTTCTCTCTACCCTATAGATATACAGGTTTCTCTCTATCAAGAATGTATGAAGAGAATTAAAGGGGTCAAGAGGGAGAAACCTAGTTGCCTCAGGATTTCTCTTCAACAATTGATTTCTATTCAAGAAGGTCATCATGGATCAAGGTATATTTTCTCCCAAATTCTGAAATTGTGAAAATCATTTTGTTCTAAAATCTTGGACTTATTGATTATGCAGAATTAGGAATTAGTTTGAATAAATAAGAAGAATAATGACTTACACAACTTTCCTAAGTTATCTGTTTGTGACTTGGCGGGAAAGTAATTAGCTGCAGGGAGGTAAATCTGACAGAGATTGAAAGCTCAATTTTAAATTTTTGAGTTTGCTGAGATCGCAAAGATTGCTGGGAAAGTTGTATGACCTCACAACCTCCAAAATAAATTCCTAATTTATTCTGATATGGAATGTTAAGGAGGATCATATCTGTACATATAAAATTTGCTACTCCCCGAAATTGTCATGAGATTTTCTGAGACATTCTTAAAGACTAGTTCCATTTCTTTATTATTGTAGTTAAATTCTTGCCTTTATTTTGATGGAAACTAACTTATTAATATCGGTTTGATTGCAAGGTGATTTCTAATCCTCAAATTGGTATGAGAGCTTAATGTTTGGCTCCTGTGATTGGCTGGCAACTGCTGTGATCAGGGAAGGAAGTGAACATATTTTGGAAACCTGTGTTCGAGGTGAAATTAGTGTGCCTCTGCTGATTTTGTAATAAGGATCTAAATCGTTAAAATTAATTCACATATCTCATTTGTACGGACCGCTGACTGGTTCGCGCTAATAAATTGGCTAATCCATCTTAATTTTCTGCAATAGCAGGACATCGTGTAAGGTGACCATTAGATTTAGGATTACAATGTGGGATAACCATTTCATGTTGCTAGAATTTAGGATTATTTGCCAATTAAGTGTGATATCATTGTGTTTGACTATTTGACTATTGCATAATTCCTATGTTTGCTACTTTGAGTATTTCGTTAGAATTATCACCTAGATCTTACCCACTCGACAATTCCCTTGATATAAGATTGCGAATCTCGTGAAACACCAAGAATCTAGAAGGATGTATATAATGGTAAATGTGACTTTTTTTATTTGGAAACAAAAAATGAAAGGAATTTTAGTAAAAAAAAAAGTATAAAAAGTAATTGATAAATCTTTTTTGGCTATTGTGACCAACGAACAGAAAAAAGATTACTATGAACTTACGTATTACTTCCATTATCTTGCATTCATATGACTTCATTTTGCGTAAAGTGAGTAAACATGATTCAACTACAAAACATTGGAGAAAGTTGGAAGAAATTTGCTTGACACATTCCACTCCTAATAAACTTTTCTTATTTGAAAGTTTCCGTTGTTTCTAAATTGACCCCTCAAACAAATTAGTTGATAATCTTGACAATTTCAATAAACTTGTACAACATATTAATTAAAAATTGTTGTGATAAGGTGTTGAAGAATAAAAAGCTATAACCTTTTGAATGATATTTCTAATGTGTATAAAAAAAGTCAACAATGCAATCAAATATGGGAGGTGAACCCTTACACCCAATATAGTTATTGATTACTTAAAGAGTAAGGAAATTGAGATAAAAGCTAAAAAAAATAGAGAAAAACTGCAGAGATTCACCAAATGAGGAGTATGTCTCATTTTAGGGTGGTAGGGGTAAAACGGTGGTGGCAAGAAGAAAAGAGATCGATTTGAATCACAGGAAAAGGCAAAAGGAAAGAAATGTTACAGTTGCGGTAAACCAGGACATTTCATAAGAAGTGTGATAAAGGGAAAAACAAGTTGAAAGATCATAGAGGTAATGAGATGAATGAGGTGAATGTAGTNTAAACCAGGACATTTCATAAGAAGTGTGATAAAGGGAAAAACAAGTTGAAAGATCATAGAGGTAATGAGATGAATGAGGTGAATGTAGTGATCCCTAGAGATAAATCTAGTGAGGTTTACATACTCTTAAATTGTGAACCAACCAACCTGTCTATGAACTCCCATGTGCATTAGATTCTTGATACTGATACTTTGTTTTATGTTACATCAAATAAAAGTTAGTTTGATCATTTAGACGAGTCTGATCATGGACATGTAGTTGCATGGGGGCGGAATTGCATATAAGACCACTAGTGTAGGTAGTGTTACTGTCATATTTGACGGTGGCTTTGTGCATACACTAAGATAAGTTAGATGTATTCTATATGTGGGTAGGAATCACTATGGGGAAGTTAGAAGTTATAGGTTTTATTGGTGCACTTGGTGATATTTAGAGCTTTTAAAGCTACTACAAAAAAATGAAATATACATCACACATGCTAAAGTGATAGGTGGTTTAAATTTCACTTCACTAACATTGATCACATATAGAAGTGGCACAATAGGTTAGCTCACGTTAGTATTAAGTGGCTTAAGTTCCTCAAAGATAAGGGTATGTTTGGTAAGGATCACATGTTCGGCATGCCATTTTATGATCATTGTGTGCTTGATAAACATTGTAAGATGTCATTTTTATCTAGCATACACGTGACATCTAGAGTATTATAATACATTCATGCTGACTTGTGGGGTCCCAAGATTAATCCCCTTTTGATAAATATTATCTGATGATTTCTCTAGACGTGAGTAGGTTTATTTGATAAAAGATAAATCCGAAACTTTTAAAAAATTTAAAAATTGGAAGTTCGGGTGGAGAACTAGATAGGTAAAAGGTGAAATTTTTGAGAA
The DNA here is from genome assembly GCA_903798385.1 of Fraxinus cuspidata. Taxonomy (NCBI): domain Eukaryota; kingdom Viridiplantae; phylum Streptophyta; class Magnoliopsida; order Lamiales; family Oleaceae; genus Fraxinus; species Fraxinus cuspidata. The sequence goes on along the minus strand of CAIGRP010027707.1, from coordinate 8,627 downwards.
CTGATAATGACCTTGAATTATGCAATGCTGACTTTGATACTCTGTATAATGATTGTGACATAACTAGACATGAGATTGTACATTACACTCCCAACAGAATGGGATTGTTGCAATAATGAATCATACTTTGCTTGATAAAGTTCAATGTGCCTATATCGGATGGGTGATCAATGATGAATGATAGCATAATTGTTTATGTTCAGAAAGATATATTTTTTCAGCTTGGTATTGATGCCTTTATTCAACGATATCAAAGTATGAAAACTTACAAAGTATGTCATTTTGGTGTTGCCGTAATACTGTTTCATATTTCTATCATCATGAAATCCATGGTCGAAAACTTAAAGTCCCATCTTGATTAAATTTCAGCATAACTAGAGAAAAATCTTGTCTCCGTCCCTACAGCAACTCTAATTCTTTAATAGAATATTACAAGAACATAAATTTCTAGACAGTTCTTAATGAGATTTTGGTCCGACAATAATTAGACTCTACACAAGGATAATGTTACCCAAGTACAAATATAAAAGTCATTGCCCCATATGAATTATCATAATTATTCATAGCCATAGTAGTCTTACGAGTTCCTCCCTATCCCAATAATGGCAATGATTTGGAGCTTAGATTGGTCATTGCAGAGTCGATCCTTTACTTGCATAAAATCTCTTCAAATCCCCCCATGGTAGTATGGCCGCAAAGAGAAATTTTTAAGGCAAAAAAGTCCTTGGTTGCAGATTATGTTCACAACTCCCATATTTTATCTTCACCATCTCTTCCGTGATGGAAAATATTTCTTTTATTATCTTCTGTAATTTTCTAGAAAGATTGCTAGCAAATCCCTTTCTGACTCGCTTGGAGAGTATTTTTTTTCCTTAGAAGACTCTAAGAAGAGTGTCTTCAATTGAGATTGTAATAAATTTTAAAAATTCTTCTAAATTTAGATGTACTCAATTGAGATTTTAATGAATTTTAATGAAATCTATTAAAATCTAACTGTCCCCAATTGAGATTTTAATAAAATTCAATGAAATCTTTTAAAATTCAGGTATTTTTAATAATTAGTGAATTTATAAAGATTTCATTAATAGAGTGATTTTAAAATTTTTGGATGGATTTCAAACTTTAAAATACATATAATCAAATCTTTTAAAATTTCACCATATTTGATGAGATTCTTATGGAATTTGTGAAAATCTATTTAAATTCACGAAATTCATGAGAATTTAGAATCTTTTAAAATTCATCAAAATTTTAGTTGAGGATACCCTCCTAAGATCCTGAAAGAATAGGATTGGATCAAATATGTGGGATTCAATTACATCTTTCCCATGACAATATATGTCTGCATTTTTATTTGCAGTTATTTCGCTTCTTCAATGCTATTTATTTGGCAAGATTTTTCAAGAGAATCTAGTAATGAACTCAGGTTTCTGAACAGAGATCCAATTTATTGCATTTCATTCCTTGAAACAAAGAATCTACTGTAAGGTGAATGTAGACGTGTCAGGAGGATCCGGTTAAGAATGTGTTAAGAATGTGCATAAGACAAACAACAGCAGCATGAGCCGTCTCCGATCCTCAGATTTACAATGCCCATAATTTGTTCAAGCAAATATTTGAAAGTCAAGAAGCATTATGGTGTCCTTTCACTTGAAGTTGATAAGCATTCACCGGCTATTACAAATTCTTAATAAATAGGGCAAATGTTGCTAATTATAGACATCCCTTCTTCCCATGAGGTTGATTCTTGCAACAGATTTTCCTTATTTGCTAAAAGTAAATATATATTTTTATTTTACTTGTATACTCTATTTTAATATTATTGTATTATTATATCTACACTATATATTTTCCAACTTTGCTTATATTTATCTCATATTTACAAATTTTATATGAATATTACAATTGTCTTTTGTACACTTATCTAGGACATTAAATTGAGGCATTTGTTGTTGATTTTGATGAATTATAGCTTATTTATTTGTAAATTTGGTTTGTTAAATAAAACTCGATGCAAATTGGTTGAATTGGAAGAAAAGAACAAAATGGACGAAAAATAGTTTCAAAGTTCAAGGACCAAATATATAACTTTTTAATAGTTGATTCTAACCATAAAATGAAGATTGAAGATCGTATAGAATCAATTGGAAGCAATTAGAAGTTATGTTCCAGATTTTCAACCTTAAATTGAGACCAATTTTCTGCATATCAAACTTTCGAATTGGAAAAATCATATTTCATTAAGAATTATAGTCCTTGGAGTTATCTTTTCAAAGTACTTCGAATTTTCTTCAATCGGATATTAAAAGAGAAAGATATGATAAAAACACTGATGGCTGCTCAGAGACAAAATTCGTGCACGAGGATTTGTACCATGCACGTGTGAACCAGTCAATTTGCAAACCCGAGGCCAAAATGTCATAAAAGCATGACTATCATGCATGTGCTTGGTAGTAAATCTGTCCATACGGTTATTTCACACAAACTGTAATGGAACCCAAATTTGATGCCTTTTTTTTGACCTAAATCCGATTCCTATAAATAGAGAATTTGGGCAAAACATTGGGAGGTGTCTCTTGTACCTCTCAATTCCATTTATATCATAAAATTCATCAAGAAACGAGAGGCTAATTCAAAATCCATTGGAGAGGATATTGAAATTTAGCACGTGGATTGAATCAAGAACATCAAGAAGGTGAAGAATCAAATCTCAGGTCGAAGATCAAGATCAAGATTAGATTGTAATATCTCTTTCCTGTAGTTATAAATTTCGGGTGATGCTTTTGCCATCCTTATTATTTTTTCTTTAGAAACACGTTAAGAAATATTTGTTTGTGTTGGATGAAGATGAACCCTTTATTTATTTATTTTTGGTTCAAAGACAATTAGTTTAGCAATTCTTGAGTTACTTGATTAATTATACATATTCGTTGTTATTTAATTGTTTGATCATCAAATAGGTAATTAGTTGCTTGTCATAATGCTGAAAAGTTCACAATTAAGTAAAAGCACTGCATGATTAATACACGAGCAATGGATGATATGAATAACATATATCGTGTGTCCAATCAACTTGATAATCTTGTTATTGATTGTGTTATAACCTACATAATCGTGTCATTGAATGAGATATACTCATTTGATTTTAGACTGGAAATAGGATCGAATCATGTTTAGAATAGAATCAATTTATCTTGAAAAGAAAAATGAATATAATAGGATTATCGATTGTCAAAAAAAAATGCAAGAATAAAACTAAATTACATATTTAAGAATTGAAATAGATAGCAATAGATGAATTCAAATTTCTAACATATACATATTATATTTAGTTTAAAAGCATCTTAGATAAGTAGTAGAATAATTTAGATATAAATGAAATCATCTCTTTTGTTATTTACTTTCAAATTTGATAATAAGTTGATATAATTCAATTCAAGGTTTATTCTCTATAGGACGATACTCTTCAAAGTTTATTATATTTGGAATGTTACACTTAACTCATCAAATCTATTACTTTTCAACGATCATGTACGTTTGAGACAATTTCACGAACATGTTTTGGCAGCATTACCGGGGGAATAAGGTTCTTAAACTGAAATTATTGATTCGTATTGGATTCAAAATTTTTTATTTATTCATTTTTGTTTTTTTAAGTTTGGCTACCCACCTTGGTCTTTCTTGTCTTTGATATCCTTGCAAGTACTATTCAGCAGTATATGCAGAATTCTAATGCTGGCAAAGGATTAAAACTTTTGCAATAATTAATCCCAACATGAATAAGGATATGCTTGTAGAGATATATACCGTGATCTTTATTATGGGATGCATTATATTGGATAATGCTTGTATACATGCATTAACTCCCTTATGTTTAAGCTTCTACGGTTTAAACAATATTTACGATGTTGAAAAGAGCAATTGACAAATCAAATGAAGGATACATACCTATGGGACAATATGTATATACAAATGGGGATGGTGACATATGCTAATGGGAGTTGGTCCATCCATATTGAACAAAGAGGTACTTGCAAAATATTATAATGAACTTGTCAACTTGGAATGCATATGGGAAATGCTGTATATTGGAGCAAATTTAAAAGGTGGGGATATAATCCACTTGAAAAAGTTTAAAAAAAAGACTTGCCATTGCTTGTGGATTTAAACCGTGAATTGACCATTCAACCCGAGTAGATAAAAATTAATGAAGAAATGCATAAAGATGATGATAAATTAATTACAAAGGAAACAAGTGAAAAGTGGTAATTAACAAAGATGAACTTAACATACAATTTATCGACTTCATAGATTGCCCAAGAATTGAATTTGTGATTAAATCTTAGGAAGAGGTAAAAATCTACGTGATTGATTTTGAATCGAATTGAATAGGTAGGTTATATCACATTGAAAGAGGTATGGTTAAATTTGGAAAATCAACAAAAAGTGGAGAAAGTCAAAAGAAGCAAACTGAACAAGGAATTAAAACACTTCTTCAGAATTCCGTAATGTAGATTGTCAAAGTCAAACTAATGACTATAAACAAATGCTTATTAAGAGGCATACCAATTTTATTCCCTTTTATATATTATGCTTTTTAGATAACATGTTATGTGTTTTTTATTGCCTTTAGTAGTTTATGGTATCTTCATCCCAATATTATGTTGGCCTATGGTTAATCTCATTTTTTGATTATAACAAAGAAATTGTTTTATATCTAACAATTGAATTCAAGTCTTAATAGCTATTTTGGCCAAATTGATCAATTGAAAAAAAAAGATTGCTACCAAAAGACTCGTAATTTTCGATCAAAGAAAATCGAAATGGAAGCCGAGCATTCACATCAAATCAATAAAAAAACAAGAACAAATCAAGCATTCGCGTTGAATCGAGTATTCATAGATGATTTGGATTCATATGTAAAAGTAAAATATTTTAATCCTTATCAATGAATCACTAGATGCTCAAATGTTGAAATTTTATACACAAGATAAATTACTCATAAAAACTCCTCCATAAAATTATTTTTCAAAAAGATAAAAATTTCCACAGTATCATATCTTGAAAAATTAAGTGACGATATTTTTCAAAATCCGAAATTTTTCAAAATAAATCAAGAAAGAAAAATCCCAAAAACAATTCTGTCTAAGCAGACATCCGGTTCGTCCAATAATCAAATTTTTAGCCGTTCTGAACTCTGAAGCAAAGCGGCTAGTTTAGTTGTCTAGTTCAGGAAGTGAACGTCCGGATGGGTCGTTTGATTGATCAAAAATTTTAGCATTTTTTACTGAGATAAATACTACTTCACTATACATTTAATACAACACTTGTAAGAACATTTATGTGAGATCTTTTTGAGCAAAACTATATTGATTTATCTTTATCTAATCAACTACTTTGAAAAAACTTTTAATTGAATTAACCTTTGAAAATTATTCTACTCATCAAAGTTTTTCTCACTTAATGCTTGAGCTTCATTCATTACTATAATTGAAAGTGTTAGTCTATTTCTCTCTTGGTACTTAATTTGATCATTTAAGATAATCAAATTGTAAAATCAACTTTCATTTAACTTTGTGGGTCGTGTTTAGATCCCGTAAAGATTAATAATGTATAAAAATCAATGCTTCTTGTTTTTAAGTCACCGAAAGTATTGTAAAGGGTTGGATTGCACCACACGTCAATCAACATAGTAAAAAGGCCTTGCTCATACCAGATAGCTATGTAACGAAGGACTTAGATCATTGCTTTGGCAATGGCTAACTTCAATTTTCAAAATCTTGAGGGACATTCTACTAACCGTCTTCCTTTCTTTGATGGCACGCACTATAATTATTGGAAAATTAGGATGATGATATACATTTAATCAATAGGTTATAATATATGAGAAGTTATTGAATATGATCCTTATGTGCCTATCAAGACTATTAAAATTGATGGCTAGCCCAATCAAACCATTACAAAATCTAGAAAGGAATATGATGAAGATGATAAAGAAAATTATCCTTGACTGCTAAAGCCAAAAATCTACTTTATTGCGCCTTAGATAAAAATGAATTTAATCATATTAGCACCTGTGATTCCGCACATGATATTTGGCATACATTGAAAGTTACTTATGTTGGCACTCGTAAAGTAAAGGAAACTAAAATTAATCTCATGGTTAAAGAATTTGAAAACTTCTTCATGAAACAAGATGAACATATTGTTAACATGATTATTCGCGTCACCAATATTGATCGAAAATTTACTAACAGTGAACTCGTAAGTAAAATACTCAGGTCACTATCGAAGGAATGGAGCTTATTAAGAATGTTGATAGAAAATACCAAAGATATCAACTCATATCCTTTCGAAGAACTTTATGGCATTTTGATGACATATGAACTCAACAACGCCGAGATTAAGGAGAAAATGAAGAAAAGCAAAAAGAAATCAAAGGAGCCTCCTAAGCCCCAAATTGCTCTTAAATTGACAATCGAGGAGGGAACTACAAGTGAAAATATGCGTGATGAAGAGCTCAATGATCTAGTCATTCTTGCTAAAAAAAGGGAGAGGTTTTTGAAATAATTGAAGATTCCAAAGAAAGAAGAAAGTGTTGAAGAAAGGAGCAAAAAAAAAAAAAAAATCATTTGCTATAACTGTAACAAACCCGGGCAAAAGAGAACCGAGTGCCCAAACAAAAAGAGAAATATCAAGAAGAAGGTATTTCAAGCAACATGGGATGAAAGCAACAATGATATTCATGATGAAAATGATAGTCAAGAAGAAATCGTCAACATATGCTTCGTGGAAATCAAAGATGAGGTAAACTCTATTGAAAAATGTTCATATGATGAAATTCTTGAGAAATTTGAAAAATTTGCTCTAAATCACTTTATTCTTAAAAAGAAGCACTACTTGTTGAAAAGTGAAATGAATTTTTTTTTTTTAGAAACTCAAAAGGGAAAAGTTGACTATGATTTAATGACTAAAGAAAATTCTTCCTTGAAAAAAAGGTTTAAAACTTAACTAAAATTATTTATAAGTTTACTCAAGGTAAGAAAAATTTTGATTTAATGTTTGAGGATCAAAAGTGTGTTTTTGTAAAGGAGAGATTTCTATATTTGGTAGAAATTTTGAAAAATATTTAAAAAAATCTATTTGTCAAATCTTCAAACACTTCTTCAAAAACTACATGTAGCTTTTGCAATAAAGATGAACATGTTGCATATAATTGTCTATCCAAAAAGAGGCTACACTTTGAAAACAAGAATAAGTGGGTTCGAGAATCCACTAAAACAAGGACTCAAACTTGTATGGGTACCAAAAATAAAAAATTGAATTATTTTTGTATGAACCAAAGAAGATGAAGTACAAATGGTTCTCGGATAGCGGATGCTCAAGACACATGACCGGGGATAGAATGTTACTATCAAATTTCAAAGTAAATGATGGAGGTCATGTCACATTCGGAGATAATGTGAAAGAAAAAAAAATATTGGAATGGGAAACATTGGAAATCATTCTTCTCCTTCTATTGAAAACATGTTATTGGTATATGATCTCAAACATAATTTTCTTAGTATTAGTCAATTATGTGATAAATGTTATTATTAAATTCGATTCTTTTAAATGCCTTATTAAGGACGCTACATCGAAATAGATAATGTTTATAGGGAACCATATCAAAGATGTGTATCTTATAAATATCGATTTGAAAGTGATAAAAAAAAGTTTACCGAGTTTAAAGGAAGAAACTTGGTTGTAATATGGGAGATTAGGTCATGTGAGCATGGATCTTCTTTAAAAAAAATTCAAAAAATATTTTGTCAAAGGTCTACCAAATTTAAAGTTTGATAAAGATAAAATTTGTGATGCTTGTCAATTTGGCAAACAAGTAAAAAACTCCTCTAAACCTAAACTATATTCTTTGACCACAAAACCACTTCAACTTCTCCATATAAATCTTTTTGGACCTTCTAGAACCGCTAGTTTGGGTGTAAAACATTATACCTTCGTCATTGTCGATGACTTCTCTAGATTCACTTGGGTTCTATTCGTAAACCTCCAAGATGAAGCTTTGAATACTTTCAAACACTTTTGCAAAAAGGTTTAAAATGAAAAATGATACTCTATTACAACTATTAGATGTGGTCATGATAGAGAATTTGATAATCTTGCTTTTGATAATATTTGCAATAAAAATGGATATGTACATAACTTCTTGACTCCTAGAACTCCTCAACAAAATGGTGTAGCAGAAATGAAGAATTGCACATTTCAAGAAATGGTTAGGCCATGCTAAATGAAAATAGCATGCCAAAATACTTTTGGGCCGATGCCGTCAACACCTCTTGCTATATTGTAAGTAGAGTTTTAGTTAGTCGAAAGAAAACTAAAACCCCATATGAGCTATGAAAAAAAAAAAGAATTTCAAATATCAGTTATTTCAAAGTTTTTGATTGTAAATGTTTTATTTTAAATACAAAAGAAAATTTTGAAAATTTGACTTAAAATCCGATGTTAGAATCTTTCTAAGTTACTCATCGACTAGAAAAAATTATAGAGTCTGAAAAAAAAAATGGCAGCCCACCAATTCACCACCTAGAGTCAAGTTTTGCAAATTGCTCAGGCAATCTCAAATA